>JADBJO010021541.1:0-29358 GCA_016801955.1 Conus betulinus
CGAATGGGGGGGGGGGGGGGGGGGGGGATGAGGATGGGAGATGGCAGTGATCGGCACAAATGAAATCATCTGAACGTTGATAATGGGCCTGATGTATTACCAGCAGGAGAGTCGCCAGCGCATAACTCTCAAATACAATGCTGAGTAATAAAATTGTAGTACGTAGTCTCATAAAGTTCACAATCAACTGGCACGAAGGAGATATATTACCAGCAGGAGAGTCGCAAGCGCATAACTCTCAAATACAATGCTGAGTAATAGAACACTATATATACAGAGGCAGGCAAGATTCTGGACCGTAGCACTTGGTCCTGCGGCGTTTGCGCCGTATAGTAGTAGAAGTAGTAGTAGCAGCAGCCCTGGCAGTACTATTGCGAAGTCAACGAGGGCGTAATGTGCCGTTAGGAGGAGTAACAGCAGTGGGTGGAGAAGTAGGATTATGTACAGTGGGTGTCAGCGCCCAGAAGTGTGCCATAATAAACCGACTATGGATCAAGGAAAAGGGAGGTGGACCATGAATAATGACTAGTTTCAAAGTGAAACGACTGCAGGCGGAAATCTCTAAACAAATCTTAAATAAATGTCAGCGAACCGCCCAGAGAAACGTGGACAAACGAGTCACAAGACAAAACACAACGCGTTTCGACCTCTTAGGTCTTCTTCAGGTGAAAACAAAAATGAAAACAAATAACGAAAATGCACATAGCTTTGATCGCTTCAGATTGCTTCTGTGTTCAGCGCAAGGAAGAAGGCAACGCGTTGTGTTTTGTCTTGTGACTCGTTTGTCCACGTTTCTCTGGGCGGTTCGCTGACATTTATTTAAGATTTGTCATGAATAATGACATTAAACGAACAAAGACAATAGCGACCTGCAAGAATATTCATTACGTACGCACGTGGGTGTTTGAATTGTATAGCAGTAGCATAATGAGCAGCTGAAGTAGAGTATAAGCTTATCTGTTTTACACATGAACGGTAACTGTACTGATGATATAACCGTGGAGCGTTTAGGACTGACGCTTTATTCTTATCACTGAACGTAGATATTGCAGACGAGACGAATCAGACAAACAAGACGCAACAACAAGACAAACTGACATGTCAATGACATGGGGGGAAAAGTGCAGGTGATGGGTCGACACCCGTTGTTGGGGAAGCAACATTAGCGCTGTTCATTCAGGAGAAGTTGAACTGTTTCTGATTGATAGGCTGATGCCAGACGTGCAACAAAGCGACGAAGGGGGGAAAAAGAACAATGATCACACCAGCACTAACCAACAGTTAACCAGGATGTCAGTTTGTACACACGTGCATAGTCAGACCCGTCGGCCAACTATACACATCGTGTGATCGATTTCAGTCTCCTGTCCTCGAATCCTTATTTAACCAGTCTTGATAACCACACATCATGGGAGAGAGTGTGGGAAGGTGAACATGCATAAAAAGCACGGCTTAGTGACCAAAGAACAAAAGGCAGAGAGCGAAAGAACAGTGTGTGTTGGTCCTCATTCTGTGTGCTTAACGGCGGGCGTTTACGTCCATTGTTTGTCTTTCGGATGTGAAAATCTCGGACCAGATGTGCAGGAGTGTGTGACTCAGGCTCCCAAGTGGTGTTCCTGTACCCAACCCACTTGATTTTGTAATGCTTATGTTTGTCTGTCATCTTACAAGCAAGAACCTGTTCCACGAGGTATGTTTCCTCATCAGAGGGGACCTGGTTGTCCGGTGTTGGGGTAAGCGTGGTTGTTGTGCTGGAGGCTGAGCTGGAAGAGAGGGAGGGGGCGGGGCTAGCTGGAATCTGTGGAATCTGTGTATCAGAGATGAGTGCGTCACCTCATCATCGGTATCAGAGACCGCCTGTGTGGGTGAGTGCGTCACCTCATCGGTATCAGAGACCGCCTGTCTGGAGTGAGTGCGTCACCTCATCGGTATCGGAGACCGCCTGTGTGGGTGAGTGCGTCACCTCATCGGTATCAGAGACCGCCTGTGTGGATGAGTGCGTCACCTATCAGAGACCGACTCGTTGTCGTGGGTTTGAGTTTGAGACCAGCGTTTCGGATCCGATCAAAGATCACAGAAAGAGTGATGAGACAAATGATCTTCGACCAGCGTTTCGGGATCCGATCAAAGATGGGATAGACAGAGAATGTCAGAGAATGTCATCAATGAAACCCAGGCAAGTTTTGAATGTGAGTCCAGCAGGCACACGGTTCATCAGAGACTGAAATGATCCAGGAGCTCCCTGTAATCCAAAGGGCATTCTGGTCCAAGCAAAGGATCTGAAATGAGTCGTGAAGGTGGACTTATCCTGAGACTCAGAATCTAGTGGGATTTGCCAGAAGCCAGAAAACAAATCAAGGGTGGAGAACATGGTGGATCGTCCCATGATGTCTAACGCACCTTCCAGTCGGGGGAGGGGGAAATGTACTGGTTTGGTCACTTTGTTCAATTTGCGGTAATCGACCGCAAGCGATAGGTACCATCTTTCTTTTTCACTAAAACCACAGGAGACGACCAGGGGGGATGTGGAAAGGGCGAACAACCCCATGCTGATACATTTCATTGACTTGTCTCTCTATTTCTGCATTCAGAGCAGGTGCTGTACGGTATGGCCTTTGTTTGATAGGAGCAGAGTCACCCGTGTCGATGGTGTGAGACACCAGGTGAGTCTCACCTAGCTCTGACATGTCAGCAGCAAAAATGTCTCTGTTCTGGGCTAGAAAGAGGGTGAAAGAGTCTTTTTAATCTGCAATCAAATCTGAATCTGATAGGTCAATACCTAAATTGGCTATCATGTTTTGGCTTTAGAAAGTTGGTCAGAGTCAGTTTGAATAGTTGCTGACCTGATATTGGCAGAGTGTTCGGAAATTTCCCCCAAATCTGGGAAACTTCCTCACAATGACCAGTTGTATCCTTGGGTGTTAATCTCACAGTGGAAGTGAAGTTATTACACACAACACATGGCCTGATTTTCTGTTAGTGTAACCAAGGTTCTTGCTGCGATCACCTTCTTGTTTGACAACAATGCCTGTAATGGGTCAATGACACCAATGGCATGGCTACACTTGGAGGTGACACGAACAGGTAGCAACACTTCAGAATAAGGAGGGATATATGTTGTGTGCAACACTTGGACAGGCACACTGTCAGGTTGGTCTTTTCAAAAGGGGACTGACGTTAAACCATTGTGTACAGCTGAAGGTGATGGGTACCAAAGTGGAGGGAGGCTTGATGTGCCG
The DNA here is from genome assembly GCA_016801955.1 of Conus betulinus. Taxonomy (NCBI): domain Eukaryota; kingdom Metazoa; phylum Mollusca; class Gastropoda; order Neogastropoda; family Conidae; genus Conus; species Conus betulinus. The sequence continues at coordinate 3,240 of JADBJO010021541.1, forward strand.
TTAAGAAATCAATGCCTAAAATCAAGGGACAAGTCAAATGATCCAGAACAATGAATGACTGTGAAACATGCAGACTGGAAAGTTTGAGGGGCAGTTCAATTTTTCCTAGGACTCTAACGGGCTGTCCACCGACGACTCCCTTGATGAAGGTCAGGGGGCAGGGCTGCAGGCTGACTAGTTTGTCTTCAACTAAACCATTTGCAATTTGGCTACTAACACACAGGAGACATCAGCACCTGTCTACCAGACTGGTGTAGGGCTTGTTCGTGATATAGACTCTAATCTTACGACACACTTAGAGAATGACCTAATGTGTGGGACGGGTTCAGAGTCATGATTTTTTTGTTCTTCTCATGGCAACAAATCCTGGCTTTGGAAGTCATGAGGGGAAACCCCTATCTGCTACTGCTGCGCCTAAAGCAAACGGCGGCGATGTGACCGATGACGTGGCAATGATGGCACCTTGCATCACGAAACCGACACGTGTGTCGCGCATGAGCGCCTCCACCTGAACGGCAAGGCGTCTGCTGCCGCGCAAAGGCTGGACGAACGTTTCTGTGACCAGCGGGCTGGTTGAATGAGCGTGGGTGGGCGGTGCCGTTATCCCCAGGGTCAAAGCGCGCGCTGTGTGGCGAGGCTCTGTTGGGGGTCAACACATGTGGCCTGTGTTGCGGTCTGTGTGGCGTGAAACCGGGTATTCCCGCGAGCCGAGTCCATTCTCTGTATGTCAGTCGTCAGGGCTCCTATTTGCTCAGTGAGTGAGGCCAGTGCCACCTCTACTTTATCTGTGGCTGGGGAGTCCTGAAAGACAGATGCGGTCAGGGCCAAGTCAAGGGCTTGTTGGAGACTGGGGCGAACGCAGCATAACAAATTTTGAAATGGATGGAAGGAGGCCATTGACAATAGTTTCCATGACATCTTTGGGGGGGGGGGGTTGTCTAGCTGTTGTCCCTGTCGCGTCATCGACGCAAAGAACTCTTCTACTGTCTCATGGGGTAGTTGCCGACGGTCGTTAAACTGTTTCAACCGAATCCATCGCGTGGATTCATGAGGCGTAAAGCGCCTGATCAGAGCATCACACAGTCCTTGATACGTGTGCAAGTCAGGGACTGACAGGTCTGACAATCCATCCAGCCACAACTGCGCCTGGTCCTTCATGAACAGGGGGAGGATCGCTCTTTTACTGTCCTCCTGCCAGCCTTGTAGTAGGGCATATCTGTCAAAAGTTTCAGCCAGGAAGCAATGTCCTGCGTTGGTTTGCCAGTAAAAGGATCAGGCATTAACTGATGGGGCAGGTGAAGGGTGGGAGTTGGGGGGGGGGGGGGGTGGGCGTTTCGTCCAAGACTGTCTCCGGTAATGATAGGCTGACTGTGAGCACTGGACGGAAGAGGGTGAGAATGGTAGGAGGTAGTACTAACAGGGGCATGGGGTTGCACTGTCGGTCAGTGATGATGTGTAGCTGAGAGAGAGATGAGACCTGGGCGTGGGAAGGGAGTGGGAGGATGAAGCGTCATCGACGCAAAGAATGTGAGGAGGGGGATCTCATGGTCACGATCCAGCAGATGTCGGACTTACGCAGTAGCCCAACGCGCTGGTCGGACCTTGTTGGTAGAAATTCGACAATACGTCGCCGTGATGGATGGTCTCATATGTGAAACGTTTTTCTTTCTAGTATGAATGAGGATGGGGATGACGAAGATGATGCGATAAGGTTCCATTCTAGTGTGACACCATGACAGGGTTGTGCTGCGCCCTTCCTTCTAGGGAATGTCCAGGATTCAGCCAGGGCTGCAGTGGCAGCTATGGTTGTTTTATGTTTCTTCATCATCATTTTTTTTTTTTTATTAATGATCTATTCGTTGTCAAGCTTTGGTTTGGTTATATATTCATTTATTTATAGCATTTTAGTAAATAAATTCATTCACTCATTCACTTATTCTAACTTTTATCCATTCTTTATTTTCGCATTTCCGTCAAATGGATTATCAATGGTCCATCAATCATTTTATTCATTTATGTATTCATATCAAGGATCACATCTTTAGTGGGATCGGGTTGGTTTTTCGTTTGTTCATTAAATTTTCATTTTGAATACACCTGTTGTATCCACACACATTTTTATAACAGTTTACTCATGTACATCAAAACTGATTTGCATCAATTATTTAGTTCTTAATTTATTCGATTACCGACCTATCTATTCAATTTCTTTCATTAGGGCAATAATCATTCACGTACATCTTTCATTTATCCAATGCTTTATTTCATTCCTAGTTTGTCTAGTCGGCTGACTTTTTTTCAGTAAAGGATTCCATCACAAAAGGAAGGAGAAGAAAGTATAATTTTTTGTTGGCAAATTACAGTCACCAACCTCCCACCATGAAGTGATCATCTACCAAGAATGATATTAGCTGAGCGCTATATGATTTGGTGAGTCAAGCGTGAATATGGCTGCCGAGTGCTTTTAATATGGGAAAGGAAACAAATCGCATTTCATGGTTTAGCAGTAAGAGAAAAGCTGATAGTCGCTCTTTCAACAGATCACTGTTGTGAAAAACACACCAGTGCAGGTGAGACCCCTGCACAGAGAGAGTCACCGTGTATTGTCTTTCCTCTTCAGTAGGACAATTCTGCAACAGGTCAGTATGGAAAACTCTTTCAATCCACCGATCAACAAAATTGGAGTTTAATACCAAGGTGGCACTTACAGAAACTAGCCCAACAGAACACTATTTTTCATATTAACTGTAGAGCACACGACGTGAAAGGAATAGAGTCGACAATGAGTTCTGGAAAGAAGTCTTAATTACCTATTTGAACTCCAAGCAGATTGTGAAACAAGGAGAACTGAAGAGCTCTGAGTTTCAGAATCAATTACTGTTTAACAATTCACTTATAACATACAGGAACAAAACATTATTTTTTAAAACCTGGTACAGGAAAGGAATGGAGAAGGTGAAAGATGTAATGCATCATACTGAAAACAGATTACTTACACTACTTACACTAAACATTGTTGAAGAAAACAGGGCAAACGTAATACTGGAATATAATATCCTCGTTAATGCTATTCCACGGACCTGGCTACAGTGGAGACATAGAGGTGAACAACAGAATGAAACTCGGCAGTGCGACGCAAGTCGCTATAACACAAAGCCGAAAAACATTGAGAAAATCTTACAAACTGGAAACCCGGAGGTCCCATGTTCTTTTCACTTTTGGAGGAGAAAACTTGGTTTCGAACTCAATAGTTCAACATGGTCCAGAGCGAAAGAAATCACTAAAGAAACAAGGCTAAGAGTTTTGCACTGGAAAATCCTCCATAATATATATCCAACAAATATTATTCTAAATAAATGAAGGTAAAAGATTGTAACAAGTGTTCTTACTGCCCTGAGGCTGTGGACTATGTTGAACATTTTTTCTGTGAATGCCCAATTGCAAACCATTTTTGGACTTTTATTGAAAAGAAAATCCATTCACAAATAAATACTCCCCTGAAATTATCAATACGAGATATATTATTTGGTGTCAGTAAAATGCAATATAATAAGGAACATTATAAGTACATAAACTACCTCATTCTAATTGGGAAAATGTGTATAAGCATTAAAAAAAAAAACTGAATCCGCTTTATCTCTGCAGTCCATCTTTGAAAGAGAAATGAACGTGAGAAACTTATGCAGATCTTAACCCCGCTGCCCCCCTTCCCCCCCCCCCCCTCTCTCTCTCTCTCTCTCTCTCTCCTCCTCTCTCTCTCTCTCTCTCCTTCTCTCTTTGTCTCTCTGGGTTTGTTTGTGTGTTCCTCTATCTGTCTCTATCTGTCTCTGTGTTTTTTTCTCCCCCCCCCCCCCCTACTCCTTTCATGCGCCCCCTTGTACCTCCCTTCTCTTTGTGTATGAATGTCTTTTTTTTTGGTGCAAGCAGTGATTATTTGTTTACAATGCCTGGCGGTCTGACTGCTCTCTATCTCTTAGTTTACATATACATATGTGTGTAACAGCCTTTATTCTTTATTGAAACGATGTATTTTGTTTGAAATGTCAAACGGAACAGTATGGGAATGCCCGAGCGCTTAACGTTAAAACATTTATGAGTCCAGAAATCGTTTTAAATTGTCGATAATAGAAATGACAGGGGGGGGGTGGGGGGGGGGGGGGGGGGGGGGGGGGGGAGGGAGGGAGGGGGAGGGAGTTTTTTTTTTTTTTTTTGTTTTTTTTTTTTTTTTTTTTCTTGTGTTGTGTGTGTGTGTGTGTGTGTGTGTGTGTGTGTGTGTGTGTGTACAACTTTGAGTTAATCTGTGGTTTGTGTGTGTGTGTGTGTGCTTGTCCGGTCTCTCTCTCCTGGTGCGTTCCTTGCTTTTTTTTCGTTCTTCGCGCGAAGGATCGTTCTTGGAGAGGCTCGACCTTGTCGGTAAATGGGCGAGAGCTTCACATTTACATTTGTTTGGGCTTACTGAGCACTGATTCTTCCTCCAAAAAATCTCTCTCTCTCTCTCTCTCTCTCTCTCTCTCTCTCTCTCTCTCTCTCTCTCTCTCTCTCTCTCTCTCTCTCTCTCTCTTCCCATTTTCTTTGCAACATTCAGAATGAAAATGTCAATGCACTAAACACTATTACAGAAACAAACCCAGACGACTCTGTACCAATGGTCAGGGCACTGAACTAGCAGGAGAATGTTCTCCGGAGGCGGTACATACAGATATGAAGGGACAGTGAGAGTCGAAAGAAAAAAAAGGAGAGGAAAAAGAGAAAAAAAAGGAGAAAAAAAAAAAAAAAAAAGGGGAAAAAGAAAAGAAAAAAAAAATGGAGAGAGGTCAAAAAAGAAGGTAGGGGAAGCCGGCATGGAAAGAGGGCTCTTCCTTGAATGAATATGATTTGATAGATTGAAGGTTGATAGAAGGGTAGACTGACTGACATACAGACGGGCGGACAGGGAAGTCGGGAAATAAATGGATAGATGGATTTATGGAGAGAGGTGAGGGTGTGGTCAGGTGGGGGGGGGGGGGGGGGGGGTTGGCCAGGGGTCGAGGGGGTCGGGGGGGGGCTGGTCAGATGAGAGAGGAGGTGAGAGAGAGGGATACGATACAAGAAAGAAAAGGATCTACTATTTCATACGTGTGTCCCAGTCCGTGTGTGTACGATGCATATGCCCGTGCTGGTGTGCGTGCGCGTGCACTTGGACGAGGGTGCAAATGAAATTGAGGGTGAGGTAATACGTTTGAGAGAGGGTGGGCGATTCGGGTATAAAGGAGAGAGAGAGAGAGAGCTGGAGTGCTGATACACAAACAGGGAGATTGGTTACGAGGTGAAGACATGTTATTGGCTATGGTATTTATTCGCTGTAAGAAATCAAACTGGAATAATGTAGTACTTTTCATGATTCTCCCTTCCAGATACCCGAATCTTACTTTTCTTCTCAATTCTATATCATGCAATTGTTAAGCGTTCCGTTAAAGATTCCTCCCATCCAAACCCCAAGAAAAAGATAGATTTCCATTTCACATCAGGAGCCTAATCTCCATGTAGGTTTCTCTGATAGACGGGAATGTGGTGGTGGGAAAAAAACAAAACAAAAAAAACAAACAAACAAAAAAACAGTGTCAGTATCTCCGGTAAAACGTGGTTCTTGGGAGGTGGGGGGGGCGGGTGAGTGTAGACAGTGGCATAGGGGTGAGGCTGGAGCAGGCGATGGGATGGGGGGGGGGGGGGGGACGAGGGGGAGGGGAGGGACGAGGGGGGGGGGGGGGGGGGGCTGTTATTTTATGACGAAGCTGAAAGAAGTATGATCTTCAGACACGAATTGTCGCTCTGTATTCTGTGTGTCCCTTCAGTAAAAGGCAGCGATCGTTTCCCACCGGCTGACTCTCTCTCCTGGGTCTCAGGAACTGATGAATGTTTCACATCAATTTATGTTCTTTTCGGGAATTTGAAAAAAAAAATGACTGTGACCCCTGGACAGACATTGTCGAATCACTTAAACACGCAAGTATTCACACAAGACATCATAAGATAATCATTAACACTGCAACCACTTCCTGACACATATGTGTAACGACTTACAAGTCGCTATGACACAATCCATTAAGAATACCCAAATCTACAGCAGTACACATATTCAATAACAGTTTACCATAATTATTCAACGATTTATGCTGGGAACATCTACCAACATTTAATGGATGACTCGCACATTGCAACTCGAAAATAGTATCGTTATCTATTCTCTGACAAACATGTGAAATGTTAGAAGTCCTGCTATTCATATCTCCACACAACACATACACGTCATTATAGGTCAATATACAATCAGTTATGTAATCCTCCAGAATTGCTATACCATTTTCAGTCTCAAAATAAACATAATTCGGCGAACCCGCAGGAGGTACATAGGTATATATATATAGAACATATCTGTCCACATCAAACAAGTGTGTGTGTGTGTGTGTGTGTGTGTGTGTGTGTGTGTGTGTGTGTGTGTGTGTGTGTGTTTAAGCAAAAAATACACCACAGTTTCGAGATTCGATATGAACTTGTTCAACATATGGTAAGAAGGCATTTCTAACCAGACATACCAAACCACCGGATCGCCTCCCCTGAGCCGTGAATTTTACAGCAGGAACACAAAATGTTAAAAATCCAGCAAACGTTAGAACAGTCCTCAAGAAATGTTTCCACCAGACAATTAAATCAAAAGAGCAAACATACGAAACAAAATCCTTTTCATTAAGTTTAGAAATTAGACCGTTAACGTTCCGGTGCAGATAGGAAACAGCGCGTTTTTTTTCTGTATCGCCAACAACACAATTCAAAACATTCATATGCAGTCGACCACTCGGAAAAACGTAGTAGTAGTAGTAGTAGTAGTAGTAGTAGTAGCAGCAGCAGCAGCAGTAGTAGAAGAAGCAATAGTAGTGGTGGTGGCAGTGGTGGTGGTGGCGGTGGTAGTTGTAGCAGTAGTAGAAGAAGCAATAGTTGCGGTGGTGGCGGTGGTGGCGGTGGTGGTAGTGGCGGTGGTAGTTATAGCAGTAGTAGAAGAAGCAATAGTAGTGGTGGTGGTGGTGGTGGTGGTGGTGGTGGCAGTGGTGTAGCAGTAGTAGAAGAAGCAATCGTAGTGGTCGTGGCGGTGGTAGTTGTAGCAGTAGTAGAAGAAGCAATAGTAGTGGTGGTTAGCAGTGGTGGTGGTGGCGGTAGTAGTTGTAGCAGTAGCAGAAGAAGCAATAGTAGTGGTGGTGGCGGTGGTGGTGGTGGCGGTGGTAGTTGTAGCAGTAGTAGAAGAAGCAAGCAATAGTAGTGGTGTGGTGGTGGGTGGTGGTGGCAGTGGTAGTTGTAGCAGTAGTAGAGGAAGCAATAGTAGTGGTGGTGGCGGTGGTGGTGGTGGCTGTGGTAGTTGTAGCACTAGTAGAAGAGGCGATAGTAGTCGTGGTGGCGGTGGTAGTTGTAGCAGTAGTAGAGCCCCCTAACCAGCGTCCCCGCTAAAGTCCTGGAGCATGTCCTAGTCAGTGCTATCACGCACCACCTGGAGTCGAACGACATACTGTCCAACCAACAACATGGCTTCTGTGAGACGCAGCTCTTGGAGTTCATAGAAGTCTCATCAGCAATGGAGAGCGGCGTTGCATCCAACGTCATTATCATGGACTTTGCTAAAGCCTTTGACCGTGTGAATCACAGCCTACTTGTCCACAAGTTAGACCACTACAGGATCTGTGGAAGCACCAACAGCTGGACAGCAAGCTTCCTCAGTGACCGCAAACAAGCCGTGGTGGTCAATGGTGCACAGTCTGGCTATATCTGCGTGAATCCGGTGTAACGAAAAGTTTTTAACTCCCCAAATGGTTTAACTCCCAGGGAGTTAAAACTGTTTATATGTAAAGTTTAACTCCCCAGGAGTTAAACTAGAATGACTCCTACCCTGTGCCAAAATAACTCCACTCAATAAAACTTCAAAGTGTTCTAAAATCATTTTTGTTAAAGTATCAACAATTTTTGAAAACATTGAGGGGGAGTCATTTTGGTACACATATATCAGACTTAACCCCCCCCCCCCCCCCCCCCCCCCCCCCCCCCCCGTAACAGAATGACCCCCCCTGGGAGTTAGTCTGCACTATATCCAGATTAGCTCCTGGGAGTTAATCAGATGTGTAAAAAGTTTAACTCCCTGCCCACTAAAGGGGGTCAGTTTTTCACAGTTTAGAACAACTCCTCTGGGAGTTAATGTGTTCATGAGTTTTTTTCTGACTCCAGGGAGTTACTTTGCAATGGGAGGGGGAGTTAATCTGATCATGACTAAGATGACTCCCCACCCACCCATTCCCAGATGTCTTTCTGTAAGAGAATGGAGAAGGGGATTTAATGTCCATGATCATTATCATCATAGGGAAAGGAAATGTCCGTGTACACATTCATGTGCTCATCTATGCATGAACTTGACATTTTACTATGCCTGTTTGTATATAGCTGTATGTAAAGTCTGTAAATATATGAATTAATGGTTTGATGCCTTCGGTAGACTGTATACTGTACCTTCAGTCTTTGGCGCACCTCTCTCTCTCTCTCTCTCTCTCTCTCTCTCTCTCTCTCTCTCTCTCTCTCTCTCATGGACTCTATGCGACTATTAAACAGTCACTCTTAAGTGTAGGCCATTACACTCAAATGGTGTAGAAATTGAAATAAAATCAATTTTTCATTGTGTCATGCCGCCAAATTAGGGGGGGGGGGGGGGGGGGGGGGGGGGGGGGTAAGGAAGGTGGGGTTAGAATGACGAGTGGTCGCGACGTGACGTAAAATTGTTTGTATTGACTCGCTACATCTGGGAGAGAAGGAAGGAGAAAAAGGGATGGCATAGATTAGAAATTTGTGTGTGTGAGACACAGGGGATAGAGAAAAGTGGGGGGGGGGGGTGGGGTGGTGGTGCCTGTGTTTGTACAATTTGTACAAGAGGGTGGCTGCTTGGGACCGATCTGATGAAGTTGTCAAGTGACTCGTCACAGGTGTGGTGGTGTGCGTATGCCAAACTAAAACGAAAGTCGCCCAGCCAATCAGAAACACACACACATTTTTCAATAAAATTCAGGACACGTGACTAATTCACAGAAACCAATTATATCGACGGAAACAATTCTACTGAGAAGTCTTGATCTGGCAAGTTAGTGTAGGATTACACACACACACACACACACACACACACACACACACTTCGAAAACATATGTATAAAATGCATGGGTGGTAGCGAGGTGCGGGTGGTGGGTGGGAGTCATTCTGGTGGTATGTCAGATTAACTCCCCTGGAGTCAAACCGAAACACAGACAGAGGTGTTTTTTTTTTGTATTCCAGTTTAACTCCCAGGAAGTTAAAATTTACAAATGAACTGTTTAACTCCCTGGGAGTTAACCATACGGGGAGTTAAAACTTTTCGTTACACCGGGATGCCCCAGGGAACAGTGTTTGGACCTTGTCTCTTCCTCGCGTACATCTCCAACAAGAATTTCCTCCCTCGTTCGTATCCCATCAGAAACGCCCCTTCCAACAAGTTGAGTTTGCTGCGGACTCAGTTGGCAAGACTCCACTGAGAGTGTTGCTTTTTCCCGCCTATTCGCTGACGACACTGCAGGTGTATCTCTCGGGCCGTTGACTGATCGGGATATATATGAAAGGAATCGTCTGCCCTGAAGAAACCGGTAAAACTCCATCGATCAGCATTAAAAAAAAAAAAAAAAAAAAAAAATGATCTCGCCATTTGGTAAGACTCGGGAGAGCGAGTCGCCAAGTTGGGACTGGGAGAGCGATGGGCATTCCGCCTGAACAAATGCAGCCAGCTGCCTTTGACCCGCAGTAGTAAGCCACTGAATGCCAACACCAAACACATCCTCCACAGTCATACCCTAGAGAGAGTACCCTCTGTAAAGTATCTTGGGGTCACGCTGCAGACCGACCTCTCCTGGAACGCCCACGTTGACAACATTTGTGCCAAGGCAAACAAAACACTAGGATTCCTGAGGAGAAACCTAAGGTGTGCCCCAGCAAGACCAAGGAGCTGGCATACAAGGTGTTGGTCAGACCCGTTGTCGAGTACGCCTGCTGTGTTTGGGACCCTACACCACCAAGCCCATCCTCAACATCGAGAAGATCCAGCGACGGGCGGCGCGTTTTGTCCTGAACCGGCATAGAAACACATCCAGCGTTAACGACATGCTTGAAGAGTTGCAGTGGACCACGCTCCAACAACGCCGCCGCACGTGCAGACTCTCCATGCTATACAAAATCCAAAACGGTCAAGCATGTGTGAAATGCAAACTTGAAGCCCCTGCCACCCACAGGCAGAAGTCACAACTTGCAATTCCGGCGCATCACTACTCGCACAGACTACCGCCAGCGTGCTTTCTTCCCCCGTGCCATCCGCCACTGGAACCACCTGTCCGCAGAAGTCGTCACACCCCCACCCTGGCCTCCTTCATTTCGAAGGCGACCAGATCCTCCACGTAATTTTTTTTTTTTTTTTTTTTTTTTTTTTTTTTTGCCTCACGCTGCTCAGTGACCCTCCAGCATGTCAATAATTACCGAACGCTCGGCAGGTGGACATTACAGGAAGAAGAAGAAGAAGAAGAAGAAGAAGAAGAAGCAATAGTAGTGGTGGTGGCGGTGGTAGTTGTAGCAGTAGTAGGGGAAGCAATAGTAGTGGTGGTGGCGATGGAAGTTGTAGCATTAGTAGAAGAAGCAATAGTAGTGGTGGTGGCAGTGGTGGTGGTGGTGGTGGTGGCGGTGGTAGTTGTAGCAGTAGTAGAAGAAGCAATAGTAGTGGTGCTGGCGGTGGTAGTTGTAGCAGTAGTAGAACAAGCAATAGTAGTGGTGGTGGCGGTGGCAGTTGTAGCAGTAGTAGAAAGAAGCAATAGTAGTGGTGGTGGCGGTGGCAGTTGTAGCAGTAGTAGTAGAGGAAGCAATAGTAGTGGTGGTGGTGGTGGTGGCGGTGGTAAGTGTAGCAGTAGCAGAAAAAGCAATTGTAGTGGTGGTGACGGTGGCGGTGGGGGTGGTGGCGGTGGTAGTTGGTAGTTGTAGCAGTAGCAGAAGAAGAAGCAATAGTAGTAGTGGTAGTTGTAGCAGTAGCAGAAGAAGCAATAGTAGTGGTGGTGACAGTGGTAGTTGTAGCAGTAGTAGAAGAAGCAATAGTAGTGGTATGGCGGTGGGTGGTGGTGGTGGTGGTGGTAGTTGTAGCAGTAGTAGAAGAAGCAATAGTAGTGGTGGTGGTGGTGGTAGTTGTAGCAGTAGTGGTAGTAGTGTGTGGTGGTGGTAGTTGTAGCAGTAGTAGAAGAAGCAATAGTAGTGGTGGTGGCAGTAGCAGTAGTAGAAGAAGCAATAGTAGTAGTGGTGGACAGTGGTAGTTGTAGCAGTAGTAGAAGAAGCAATAGTAGTGGTAGTTGTAGCAGTAGTAGAAGAAAGAAGCAATAGTAGTGGTGGTGTAGTTGTAGCAGGTGGTGGTGGTGGTGGCGGTAGTGGGTAGTTGTAGCAGTAGTAGAAGAAAGCAATAGTAGTGGTGGTGGTGGTGGTAGTTGTGCAGTAGTAGAAGAAGCAATAGGTGGTGGCGGTGGTAGTGGTGGTGGTGGTAGTAGTTGTAGCAGTAGTAGAAAAAGCAATAGTAGTGGTGGTGGTGTAGCAGTAGTGAAGTGGTGGGGTGGGTGGGTGGTGGCGGTAGTAGTTGTAGCAGTAGTAGAAGAAGCAATAGTAGTGTGGGTGGTGGTGGTGGTAGGGTAGTGGTGGCGGTGGTGGTAGTAGTTGTAGCAGTAGTAGAAGAAGCAATAGTAGTGGTGGTGGCAGGGTGGTGGTGGTGGCAGTGGTAGTTGTAGCAGTAGTAGAAGAAGCAATAGTAGAATCACAGTGCCTGACGATCGTGTAGGCAATAGTAGTGGTGGTATCCGGTGTTGGTGGTGGCAGTGTGGCTGTAGCAGTAGTAGGAGATGAACTGACTGTCGTGTGGGAGATGAACCACTGACTGTCTGTGGGAGATGAACCACTGTCTGTGGGAGATGAACCACTGACTGTCTGTGTGGGAAATGAACCACTGACTGTGGGAGATGAACCACTGACTGTCTGTGGGAGATGAACCATTGACTGTCTGTGGGAGAGAACCACTGACTGTCTGTGGGAGATGTACCACTGACTGTCTGTGGGAGATGAACCACTGACTGACTGTGGGAGATGAACCACTGACTGTCTGTGGGAGATGAACCACTGACTGTCTGTGGGAGATGAACCACTGACTGTCTGTGGGAGATGAACCACTGACTCTGTGTGGTAGATGAACTAGGGGGTTTCTTTTCAGACTTCTTCTTGTACTGTCGTAGTTAGCGCAAGAAAACACTTACAGCACCTGAGTGGTAGTGGGAAACAACCCTCAACCACAGTGACTGTGGTCGTTACAATGGCAAGCAGTGGCAGTTTGTGGGCTTTGTTTTTTTCTGATAAACGCCTAAACACTTCAATGCAAGTGGGTTAGCACAGTGACTTAGCGGGTACTTTTCAGCCTCCCCCCCCCCCCCCCCCCACACCCACACTTCTCACTCTCTCTCTCTCTCTCTCTCTCTCTCTGGTGGTGGCGGTGGTGGGTGGTGGTGGCAGTGGTGGCTGTAGCAGTAGTAGAATCACAGTGCCTGACGATCTGAGGCCTGTAGCAGTAGTAGAATCACAGTGCCTGACGATGGTGAGTCTCTCTCTCTCTGAGCAGACAGCACGCTTAACATCACTGTCGTGAGATTTCAAATATACTGTGTGATTCACGGAATGGAGTGAGATTTCAAATATACTGTGTGATTCGCGGAATGGAGTACTTAAATTTTTTTACACGAATGGAGTACTTACATTTTTCGGAATGGAGTACTTAAATTTTTACACGAACTGATTCATTAAGTTCTGTACTTACACCTTTGAAAGTGTGGTGGTTCTACTTGATGCACAAAGTGAAAATTCAACTTTAATCATTTGTGATTTGTGCAATTTCCCTCTTCATCTCGCCCACACGAGTTACGCAGCGCGCGCCAGCGAGGCTCGCCAACAGCATGCAACGCGCAAGAAGGTAGGGAAGATTTGTACTTGTGTAGCGGAGGAGCAGGACTGTGTGTGTGAGAGTCCAGCTGGGAAAGCTGGCTAATCAGCACAGCAACATCTCTGTGTGTTGTAACTCTTCCGCCGACCATCTTTCACTGTGTTCTACACAGGACATCTCCAAACATCATGTGCCTGGCGCTCAACACATGGGCCGTGGCTGGCGCCTAACACGCCAGCTATGGCTACTTACAGAGACTAGCTTTGGCATTGGCATGGCTGAAGCCTTCTAACTGGCGCCTAACACGCCAGCTATGGCTACTTACAGAGACTAGCTTTGGCACTGGCATGGCTGAAGCCTTCTAACTGGCGCCTAACACGCCAGCTATGGCTACTTACAGAGACTAGCTTTGGCATTGGCATGGCTGAAGCCTTCTAACTGGCGCCTAACACGCCAGCTATGGCTACTTACAGAGACTAGCTTTGGCATTGGCATGGCTGAAGCCTTCTAACTGGCGCCTAACACGCCAGCTATGGCTACTTACAGAGACTAGCTTTGGCATTGGCATGGCTGAAGCCTTCTAACTGGCGCCTAACACGCCAGCTATGGCTACTTACAGAGACTAGCATTGGCATGGCTGAAGCCTTCTAACTGGCGCCTAACACGCCAGCAATGGCTACTTACAGAGACTAGCATTGGCATTGGCATGGCTGAAGCCTTCTAACTGGCGCCTAACACGCCAGCTATGGCTACTTACAGAGACTAGCTTTGGCACTGGCATGGCTGAAGCCTTCTAACTGGCGCCTAACACGCCAGCTATGGCTACTTACAGAGACTAGCTTTGGCATTGGCATGGCTGAAGCCTTCTAACTGGCGCCTAACACGCCAGCTATGGCTACTTACAGAGACTAGCTTTGGCACTGGCATGGCTGAAGCCTTCTAACTGGCGCCTAACACGCCCAGCTATGGCTACTTACAGAGACTAGCTTTGGCACTGGCATGTCTGAAGCCTTCTAACTGGCGCCTAACACGCCAGCTATGGCTACTTACAGAGACTAGCTTTGGCATTGGCATGGCTGAAGCCTTCTAACTGGCGCCTTACACGCCAGCTATGGCTACTTACAGAGACTAGCTTTGGCATTGGCATGGCTGAAGCCTTCTAACTGGCGCCTAACACGCCAGCTATGGCTACTTACAGAGACTAGCTTTGGCACTGGCATGGCTGAAGCCTTCTAACTGGCGCCTAACACGCCAGCTATGGCTACTTACAGAGACTAGCTTTGGCACTGGCATGGCTGAAGCCTGCTAACTGTTTCCGTGCGTGCAGTGCGGCACCAGGACCTACAGCCATGGGGCCAGCTACACGCTCCATGGCCCAAGACAGTTTGTTTTCACTGGACCATTCAATTGAGATAATTCAACACACACCTTCTCTCTCTCTCTCTCTCTCTGGTGGTGGCGGTGGTGGTGGTGGCAGTGGTGGCTGTAGCAGTAGTAGAATCACAGTGCCTGACGATCGTGAGGCCTGTAGCAGTAGTAGAATCACAGTGCCTGACGATGGTGAGGTCTCTCTCTCTGAGCAGACAGCACGCTTAACATCACTGTCGTGAGATTTCAAATATACTGTGTGATTCACGGAATGGAGTGAGATTTCAAATATACTGTGTGATTCGCGGAATGGAGTACTTAAATTTTTACACGGAATGGAGTACTTACATTTTTCGGAATGGAGTACTTAAATTTTTACACGAACTGATTCATTAAGTTCTGTACTTACACCTTTGAAAGTGTGGTGGTTCTACTTGATGCACAAAGTGAAAAATTCAACTTTAATCATTTGTGATTTGTGCAATTTTCCCTCTTCATCTCGCCCACACGAGTTACGCAGCGCGCGCCAGCGAGGCTCGCCAACAGCATGCAACGCGCAAGAAGGTAGGGAAGATTTGTACTTGTGTAGCGGAGGAGCAGGACTGTGTGTGTGAGAGTCCAGCTGGGAAAGCTGGCTAATCAGCACAGCAACATCTGTGTGTTGTAACTCTTCCGCCGACCATCTTTCACTGTGTTCTACACAGGACATCCTCCAAACATCATGTGCCTGGCGCTCAACACATGGGCCGTGGCTGGCGCCTAACACGCCAGCTATGGCTACTTACAGAGACTAGCTTTGGCATTGGCATGGCTGAAAGCCTTCTAACTGGCGCCTAACACGCCAGCTATGGCTACTTACAGAGAGACTAGCTTTGGCACTGGCATGGCTGAAGCCTTCTAACTGGCGCCTAACACGCCAGCTATGGCTACTTACAGAGACTAGCTTTGGCATTGGCATGGCTGAAGCCTTCTAACTGGCGCCTAACACGCCAGCTATGGCTACTTACAGAGACTAGCTTTGGCATTGGCATGGCTGAAGCCTTCTAACTGGCGCCTAACACGCCAGCTATGGCTACTTACAGAGACTAGCTTTGGCATTGGCATGGCTGAAGCCTTCTAACTGGCGCCTAACACGCCAGCTATGGCTACTTACAGAGACTAGCATTGGCATGGCTGAAGCCTTCTAACTGGCGCCTAACACGCCAGCTATGGCTACTTACAGAGACTAGCATTGGCATGGCTGAAGCCTTCTAACTGGCGCCTAACACGCCAGCTATGGCTACTTACAGAGACTAGCTTTGGCACTGGCATGGCTGAAGCCTTCTAACTGGCGCCTAACACGCCAGCTATGGCTACTTACAGAGACTAGCTTTGGCATTGGCATGGCTGAAGCCTTCTAACTGGCGCCTAACACGCCAGCTATGGCTACTTACAGAGACTAGCTTTGGCACTGGCATGGCTGAAGCCTTCTAACTGGCGCCTAACACGCCAGCTATGGCTACTTACAGAGACTAGCTTTGGCACTGGCATGTCTGAAGCCTTCTAACTGGCGCCTAACACGCCAGCTATGGCTACTTACAGAGACTAGCTTTGGCATTGGCATGGCTGAAGCCTTCTAACTGGCGCCTAACACGCCAGCTATGGCTACTTACACAGAGACTAGCTTTGGCATTGGCATGGCTGAAGCCTTCTAACTGGCGCCTAACACGCCAGCTATGGCTACTTACAGAGACTAGCTTTGGCACTGGCATGGCTGAAGCCTTCTAACTGGCGCCTAACACGCCAGCTATGGCTATTTACAGAGACTAGCTTTGGCACTGGCATGGCTGAAGCCTGCTAACTGTTTCCGTGCAGTGCGGCACCAGGACCTACAGCCCATGGGGCCAGCTACACTCCATGGCCCAAGACAGTTTGTTTTCACTGGACCATTCAATTGAGATAATTCAACACAAAATCGACCTTATACAAAAAAACATTTTTGTCCCAGCAAAGACATATGCCACATTGGAGGTATGTACTTTACCACAGATATGTTGGCAATTATGCACCTAAGGGCGTTACTACGACATGGTCCGACTACGGGCCTCATCACAGACCGTACAGTGACAAGTGTTCCACTGTGGAGTTAGCATGTCCCATCCCATCAGATTTGTACCAGTCTACATTAGGGATACAGGCTGGTCTGAAAAAAAACTGCTCAAGATACATATCTATTATACAACACACACAATATTCTTGTTCAGGGCAGGGCATGTGAGGACTGGGTGGACAATGAGTTCTAAACATTGCGTGCCATTGTGCACACAATGGCCACAAGCACTGTCGCCCTGAACTCCTGTCAGTGACACTTTACGTCAGCCAGACCACTCCACTGCAATGGTCATTCTGACCAGTGGCGATGCCCGACCAGCAGCCGAGGATGATGATGACAAGCGCCGCATTGTCATTACCACTGGCACGCCCACCGTACACACTACCGTGGCACCAGGGGAGATCATCGACGTAGGGGAGATCACCGTGTGTCATCAGAGAGACACAGATATGTACCCTGAACTCCCTATCAACCCCCCCCCTCCACTTTCAATTCAGAAGCATCTACCCATGCTCATCTCTCAACCACCTTGCCCTCCCAGCCTGCTTCTCCCTCCTCTTCCCATCCCCAGTGCCACACCACAGTGGTGAGGAAAGCTGGATTTTCTACAGTGAGCTCTACACTACACCAAGACACTAATGACGTCGTCCCTTCCCCTACAGAATCTACCGTTAGTGAACATAGTGCATGTGTCACCCAAAACATCCCTCAACACTGTGCCACCCCTACCTCCAATGACCCTCAAAAATGTGCCACCCCTACCTCCAATGACCCTCAACACTGTGCCACCCCTACCTCCAATGACCCTCAAAAATGTGCCACCCCTACCTCCAATGACCCTCAAAACTGTGCCATCCCTACCTCCAAAGACACTCGAAACTGTGCCACCCCTACCTCCAATGACCCTCAAAACTGTGCCACCCCTACCTCCATTGACCCTCAAAACTGCGCCACCCCTATCTCCAATGACCCTCAAAACTGTGCCACCCCTACCTCCAATGACCCTCAAAAACTGTGCCACCACTATCTCCAATGACCCTCAAAACTGTGCCACCCCTATCTCCATTGACCCTCAAAACTGTGCCACCCCTACCTCCAAAACTGTGCCACCCCTACCTCCATTGACCCTCTCAAAACTGTGCCACCCCTACCTCCAAAACTGTGCCATCCCTACCTCCAATGACCCTCTCAAAAACTGTGCCACCCCTACCTCCAAAACTGGGCCACCCCTACCTCCAATGACCTCCAATGACCCTCAAAACACCAGCCCTGACAATCTCTCCAGCAACAATGGGCTCATCTCCCACTCCCACTCCAATGAGTCACCAAGTGAGGACAACAGTGAATCTGGCAATAGCTGTTCCCATGAAGACTGTGTCCCAAGGGAAGAATTTCTAGCTATAACCCAGCCCTACAGGCTGAAGTCTCTTCTCTATGCGCAGCCCTTCAGGAAGCAAGACAGACACTTAAAATAGAAATAGATTCCCTCACAACTCAAATACATCATCAGTCATCTCAGAACAAATCGCCCCATCAGAAATCATCCAGTTCTCAGCAACCCCGGCAGAAGCAGAAAAAAACAAACGCCAGTTGTCTGAAAAGCCCTTCTCTCCTCTCTCATCAAGCACTACCCTTCCAAATCCCTCTTCTGCTGCCTTCCCTGCGACCCCTGTCCCACCAGTCACCTCTCAAAATTCCTCCCCTCCCAATACTACAGTCTCTCCACCTTCCACCCTTCACCCACAAGAACCTGCCAGACAAAATGCTACAGTCAGCCATGATAATGCTGACCTTAGCACAGCTGGTGAGCTTGAGTCCCCCCACCCATCCCCATTCTCAGAAAATTAACATTGAACCAACAGGCAACTGTCATTATGCTAGGAGACTCTGTCATCAAAGGTGTGGACCTTTCCCGCTCCTTCCCTCCTCATTACAAACACAGCAAAAAGTCAGTGTCAGTGATTTGACACTTCCAACTCACAGAGTGGCTAAGTTGTCAAATGCCCACGCAGACAACTTGACATGTTGTCTTTCATGTGGGCATCAACGACTGCAGACAGCAATCAATATCAGCAGAGGGCGGCATCAGCACTGAGTGATGGTCACAGTTTCTCTCTCAGTGCAGACACATTTTCCCAAAGGCGTCAATACAAGCATCTGGTATCATTCCTGGGAGGGGCCCGCCACCCCACTGAATGCTCTAATACATGCTAGCAACAGCAACTTGCAATTAGCATGTGAAAACATGAAACGTCAAGTATACAGACCACTCGAAACGTTTTTACCACCGCTAGCGGAGCACCCAGAATGGCTTTATACAGTGATGCCATTCACCCTTCTAGGAAAGGAACAGCCCCCGCATTGCACAAGGCTTGTTTGCTCACCACATCGAGCGTGACGCCGGGAAAAGGAGAGGGCCGCCTGCTGAAGGCAGTGTCAGGAAACCAACAAGTGGTAATAAGCCCCTCCCCCACTGCTACACAATGGGGACACCCCGTCAGGAAACCAACAAGTGGTAATAAGCCCCCTCCCCCACTGCTACACAACACGGGGACACCCGTCCCCCAGGAAACCAACAAGTGGTAATAAGCCCCCTCCCCCACTGCTACACAACGGGGACACCCCGTCCCCCAGGAAACCAACAAGTGGTAATAAGCCCCCCCCCCACTGCTACACAACGGGGACACCCCGTCCCCAGGGAAACCAACAAGTGGTAATAAGCCCCCTCCCCCACTGCTACACACGGGGACACCCCGTCCCCCCAGGAAACCAACAAGTGGTAATAAGCCCCTCCCCCACTGCTACACAACGGGGACACACCCCGTCCCCAGGAAACCAACAAGTGGTAATAAGCCCCCTCCCCCACTGCTACACACAACGGGGACACCCCGTCCCCCAGGAAACCAACAAGTGGTAATAAGCCCCCCCCCCACTGCTACACAACGGGGACACCCCGTCCCCCAGGAAACCAACAAGTGGTAATAAGCCCCCTCCCCCCCCACTGCTACACAACGGGGACACCCCGTCCCCCCCCAGGAAACCAACAAGTGGTAATAAGCCCCCTCCCCCACTGCTACACAACGGGGACACCCCGTCCCCCAGGAAAGGAAACCAACAAGTGGTAATAAGCCCCCTCCCCCACTGCTACACAACGGGACACCCCGTCCCCCAGGAAACAACAAGTGGTAAATAGCCCCCCCCCACTGCTACACAACGGGGACGGGGACCCCGTCCCCCAGGAAACCAACAAGTGGTAATAAGCCCCCTCCCCCACTGCTACACAACGGGGACACCCCCGTCCCCAGGAAACCAACAAGTGGTAATAAGCCCCCCCCCACTGCTACACAACGGGACACCCCGTCCCCCAGGAAACCAACAAGTGGTAATAAGCCCCCTCCCCCACTGCTACACAACGGGGACACCCCGTCCCCCAGGAAACCAACAAGTGGTAATAAGCCCCCTCCCCCACTGCTACACACACGGGGGGACCCCGTCCCCCAGGAAAAAACAACAAGTGGTAATAAGCCCCTCCCCCACTGCTACACAACGGGGACACCCCGTCCCCCAGGAAACCAACAAGTGGTAATAAGCCCCCTCCCCCACTGCTACACAACGGGGACACACCCCCGTCCCCAGGAAACCAACAAGTGGTAATAAGCCCCCTCCCCCACTGCTACACACAACGGGACACCCCGTCCCCAGGAAACCAACAAGTGGTAATAAGCCCCCTCCCCCACTGCTACACAACGGGGACACCCCGTCCCCCCCAGGAAACCAACAAGTGGTAATAAGCCCCCTCCCCCCACTGCTACACAACACGGGGGACACCCCGTCCCCCAGGAAACCAACAAGTGGTAATAAGCCCCCTCCCCCACTGCTACACACAACGGGGACACCCCGTCCCCCAGAAAAAACAACACAAGTGGTAATAAGCCCCCTCCCCCACCTACTACACAACGGGGACACCCCGTCCCCCCCCAGGAAACCAACAAGTGGTAATAAGCCCCCCCCCCCACTGCTGCTACACAACGGGGACACCCCCCGTCCCCCCAGGAAACCAACAAGTGGTAATAAGCCCCCTCCCCCACTGCTACACGGGGGGACACACCCCGTCCCCCAGGAAACCAACAAGTGGTAATAATAAGCCCCTCCCCCACTGCTACACAACGGGGACACCCCGTCCCCCAGGAAACCAACAAGTGGTAAAGCCCCCTCCCCCACTGCTACACAACGGGGACACCCCGTCCCCAGGAAAACCAACAAGTGGTAATAAGCCCCCCCCCCCACTGCTACACAACGGGGACACCCCGTCCCCCCAGGAAACCAACAAGTGGTAATAAGCCCCCCCCCCCCCACTGCTACACAACGGGGGACCCCGTCCCCAGGAAACCAACAAGTGGTAATAAGTGGTAATAAGCCCCCTCCCCCACTGCTACACAACGGGGACACCCCGTCCCCCAGGAAACCAACAAGTGGTAATAAGCCCCCTCCCCCACTGCTACACAACGGGGACACCCCGTCCCCCAGGAAACCAACAAGTGGTAATAAGCCCCCTCCCCCACTGCTACACAACGGGGACACCCCGTCCCCCAGGAAACCAACAAGTGGTAATAAGCCCCCTCCCCCACTGCTACACAACGGGGACACCCCGTCCCCCAGGAAAAACCAACAAGTGGTAATAAGCCCCCCCCCCACTGCTACACAACGGGGACACCCCGTCCCCCAGGAAACCAACAAGTGGTAATAAGCCCCCTCCCCCACTGCTACACAACGGGGACACCCCGTCCCCCAGGAAACCAACAAGTGGTAATAAGCCCCTCCCCCACTGCTACACAACGGGGACACCCCGTCCCCCAGGAAACCAACAAGTGGTAATAAGCCCCCCCCCACTGCTACACAACGGGGACACCCCCCCCCCCCAGGAAACCAACAAGTGGTAATAAGCCCCCTCCCCCCTGCTACACAACGGGGACCCCCCGTCCCCCAGGAAACCAACAAGTGGTAATAAGCCCCTCCCCCCACTGCTACACAACGGGGACACCCCGTCCCCCAGGAAACCAACAAGTGGTAATAAGCCCCCTCCCCCACTGCTACACAACGGGGACACCCCGTCCCCCAGGAAACCAACAAGTGGTAATAAGCCCCTCCCCCACTGCTACACACTGCTACAACAGGGAAGCCCCGTCACCAAGGCCCCCCACCAACCATCTGAGCCACTCTGCTCCCCACCCTCCCCTCGTATAATCGAACCTCTCCATTCATCCCTCTCCCTCTGATAACCATCCCACCCTTGTCCCTCTCAACTGAACATCGCCTCCTCAGCTGAACTCTATCACCATATGGATTTAGATGATTTTCCGCCCCTATTAAGCTATCACCCCAGATCCCGACCACCCGTCTCTCCATTAAGTACAAAACACTCGTCACTGTCACGTGACAATGAACGTCACTGTTATATGCCACCTAGGAAAATGTTCCCTCAATTTCATTCCATGTATTATCCCCCTTTTCCTCCTCGCATACCTGGTTTCTGGCAGTGGCCATACTACATGCCTGTCCCTCCCTCTCCACCCCCCCGTTTCCTCCCAACGGGCATCCATGCTGAAAAAAGCCCTCTGGGATAATGTTCCTGCTACAAGGAGAGTACACAAGCCGTAGTAGTTGCAGACTAAAGAAGTCGTGCAAAGCAGTAGGAAGTGTCTAAAATTTTTACATGTGTGGAGTAACATCAGTATGTGTTATGCAGGTATGCTATATGCCCATGTGTATAATTCTATAAAATATTAACATGTGTGTTCAAGGGAGAAAGGGTGGGAGTAAAGGACTGTGACCACGTTGCACACAGTGCTAACAGTGAGAAAAGGCACAGCCTTCTGTGTGTTGAAGAAAGACAATGGATTAAAGACTCCAATCCTCATGGGACCTGGTGCCGCACGCAGCACATAAAAAAAAAAATAAAAAAAAAATAAATAAAAATTCACAGCAAAAAAAACTGCATTGTGGACACTTTGCATCGTATAGCAAGTGTGGAGACTATAACAATTTTCTTTAATCAAATTGTATTATTTGACTGAGAATTCTCTCTCTCTCTCTCTCTCTCTCTCTCTCTCTCTCTCTCTCTCTCTCTCTCTCTCTCTCTCTCTCCGTTTTTTATATCATAGTTTCTATTGTATCTAAGTGGTGCGTGAGCACGCTAAGAAACCTCCTGCGGTGGTGTAGATAAACTTTCGGTGAAACTTGTCAAAGGTGAGTTACATAACTCTGTGAATTTAACTTCTGCCTGTGTTTCATACTCATTATTCTTTTACATTGACAGTGTTTTTTTTTTTTTTTTTTTTACATTGTTTTGCAATTGTTTGCAAATTTAGTTTTTTTGTTTCTTATAGTCATTATCCTTTTGCATTGAGGATTGTCGTATTGTGTGTGTACTATATATGGGACACGTTTGTGTTTGGTTTTTAAGTGTAACATCGCTATTTTCGCTTAGTTTCACAAATGGTACAATCATCTTCAGCGTGGCCACAGGAAGACGGATTACGTATTGGACATCTAAATATAAACCATATACAAAACAAATTACAGGAGAGATACCCTATACTGTCAAATCAAGACAAACCCTTTCATATATTTGGCTTCACTGAATCAAGACTTTCAGATAATGTCCCTGATGCCACTGTCTTAAGCTCCGGCTACAATATCATACGCAGAGATCCCACCGAATCCAAAACTACGGGCATATTAATTTACATTCATGAAACATTAAATGCGCAACGTTTATATGAACTTGAAAGTTTTGGAAATTGAAGCAGTCTGGCTATTAATCAGGTTGAGAGAGGACGAAACCCATCAAAATCGGATTTATCTATCGAAACCCAGCAGAAAATGCTGATTGGATGGACAAGTTTACGGCCATGATGGATGCAGCATCACTTGATGCTACAGAATTAATATTTAGGTGATTTCAACATTGATTTATTGAAACGCCAAACATCATGGTCAGACAGGACTACTTCGTACAACTTATCCCAAGTTATAGACATGCCCACCCGTGTCACGCCCACTAGCAAAACATTAATTGACCACATCTATCTTTCTGAGCCACATAACGTCATTGAGAAATGTGTGCCTTTGAATGGATGCAGTGACACTTTCCAGTATGTATTACGTGGAAAAGAAGGGGAATCAAAATTCCTAAAACAGGACACAAACATATCACTTATAGATCTTTTGGACAATTCCGTGAAGATAACTTTCTCACTGACCTCATGAATTCTCCCCTTATAAATGTTTATAATTACACTGATCCAGAGAAAGCGCTAGAGTTTTGGCTACATACGTTTAATTCTGTTTATGACAAGCATGCGCCACTCAAAACGCGTAGAGTTAAACATAGTGCACAACCAAAGTGGATGACTGATGAAATACAAGCTGCTTGTTTCTTACGCGATGATCTGTTTGAAGCAGAAGGGAAGTCGGAAGGATTTAAAAGGCAACGTAATAAAGTCAATTCACTCAAACGGACAGCAAAAAAATGAAATTTTTTTCGTGAACTTGTAGCCAACAAACAAAATTCGAAGTCCATATGGCAAGCAATAAATGAACTACGAATAAAACTTCACAGTCAAAGATAAGTCCCATAATCAGCATAACACCAAATGAACTCAACAAACACTTTACAAACAGTTGCAGAGAACACATTGTCAAAGAAAAGAATACTGACTCAAATGAACTACAAAAATTGAAAAACTTTTGTAATGCTAAGAACATTCGTTCAGCGCCACCAGTTCCATCTATGACAGTCAATGATGTTTACAAAGCTTTGCCATTAAAGCAGACAGGAAGTCGCGGACTTGATGGGATTGATGGAAAGATTCTAAAACTATCTGCACCTGTTATATGTGAAACTCTTACCTACATTTACAATTTATGCATTGATAAATGTCACTTTCCTGCTCAGTTCAAAGTTGCAAAAGATACCCCATTTTCAAAAATCTGGAGACAAATCTGATCCATCGAACTATAGACCTATATGTTTTGCCAGTTCTTTCCAAGCCTTGGAAAAACACACATAAATAAACATCTTTGCCACCATTTTGAATCTTTCAACCTACTAAATAAAAGTCAGTCGGGGTTCAGGAAAAATCATTCTTGTCATACTGCACTTACAAATCTAGTGGATCAATGGCTAGCCAATATTAATGAAAATAAATATTGTGGTGCACTGTTCGTTGATTTTTCAAAGGCGTTTGATGTCATTGACCACAGATTGTTATGCAGGAAGCTATTATCATATGGTATAACAGGAAATACCTTCCATCTAATCACATCATTCCTAGAAGACCGTCAACAAACCGTTTGTGTCAACAACAATTTATCAGAGAAGCTACCTATCCAACATGGCGTACCCCAGGGTTCTGTGTTAGGCCCGTTGCTGTTCTCAGTTTATATAAATGATCTCCCTCTTTATACTGAGGATTCATAACTCTTTTGTGATGATACCACTGTCCATACAAGTAGCTCCAGCTTAGAATCTGTTTTTTTCACCTCATTACAGAAGAATGCTGATATCTTAAGTAATTGGTGCAATGTAAATCACATGTCACTGAATCCTAACAAAACAAAACTAATGCTGATAACAACAAGGCAAAGAAGACAAAACATAACCACGCAGCCTCCATCTGTTTTTGTCAATAATCAGGAAAATTGAAGTGGTGGATAACCATCGAGTTCTAGGCGTATATGTTGATAATAATCTCTCTTGGTCTTATCACCTTCGCAATTTATGTAAATCAGTATCCAGACAAACATACCAGCTGTGCAGGATTAAGCATTTCTTAAACCTTCATGCCAGGAAATTGTTCCTACATGCACATATTCTCTCTTCAATCAATTATTGTTCAACACTATTTGATTCTGCTAGTGCTAATGCCATGAAACCTCTTACGAGTGTCTACAAAAGAGCACTTAAAGCAGTTCTATTAAAATCGTCTAGTCTTAGTGAAGGGGACTATACTAAAGCAGGGGGCCCTTCCTAAAAGAAATGTTTGCTGTCAACAAATGTTTGCTGCAAAAAAAAAAAATTGCGTCCGCTTTAGCACCACAAACTCTTCAGTCTAAATTTAACAAAAACCCGAGGGATTCAACCAAATTCCAGATTCCCACACCTAGAATAGATCTGTTTAAATCAAGCTTATCTTACTCTGGTAGTGTGGTTTGGAATTCACTTCCACTATATTTCCGATGCACCCAAAATGCAGAATCCTTCAGGGAAAAAAACTAATTACACATTTCACAGCAGGTCATTACTATTAGGGATAAAAATACATATACCACACCCTTTGTTTGCTGCATATTAAACTGATACGCCGCTTCCTTTCTAAACCAGATAATGATAAATTGAAAGATATGGTTACCATTGTTTTATTAATGACTGTAATTATATCATGATGAATGAATGTTGTCATCACTGACTTTACTGATGCATTGCCACTAACTGATTGATGTCCTAATACTTTTGATTTATTGAAGCACTGTATCTACATGATGATAAATGTGTGCCCTGCCTGGTAACTATTGATTATATTGATGTATTGTTGCTTGTTGTTCAAATTTTATAGTAATGTTT
>JADBJO010021542.1:0-29357 GCA_016801955.1 Conus betulinus
CGGCTTTTTCTCGTCCCCCCCCCTGCGTGTTCCCGGCCGTGCTTCCCCGTGTCCCTCTCTTCGATGCCTCCGCCTGTGGCTCTTCCCCCCCTGCTCTGTATTCTTCCCGGCGGGTTCCGCTTTTTTGTTCTGATCGATGGTGGCCCGCTTTCACAGATTCCCGACCCGTGCAACTTGCCCGAGATCAACATAACCCAACGCCCGCCCTGTTGCTGCTTTTCGCCCGGCCACAGAACCCACGCTGTCCAACCCTTTTCTCCCGGTGGGCCGTCGCCCCGTGTTGCCCTCCTCCCCCCTTTTCGGCCCCTTTCTCGTCATCGCCGCCCTTTTTCCCTTCCCCGGTTGTTCTGGCCACCCACCCTGTCCCGCTTCTCGCGTGTACCTGCCCACTGCACTATTCTGTCTCTGCCTTAGACACAGACCACGTCGCGAGAACTTTTCTTCCACCTGTTCTTGGTCTCAGTCTTGATTCTAACCACATAAGTCCGCCTTCTATGTTGGTCTGGCGTGTTGATGTGCCCGAGACAGCACTTGTGCCTTCGACCGTGGTGCGTGGAGAGGCAAACACCTTGTGGTGGCGCGCCCCCCAAGTCTCCGTGCGTTCCGGTGCGTGTTGTTTCCAGCGCCGCCGATTCGTGTCCCGACCCGTTCTGGCCCTCCGCATACGACTTACAGTTCCAGTAGCGCGCGAGCCATTGCTCGGGTCCCTGCCTCCGTGTCCCCGCTTTCCCCCCCCGTTTTCTTCCCTGTCCCTGATTCCCTGCCGCGCATGCACACAGCGTTTCATGCCTCCCCCTTCGAGAGCGCATCGTGTCTGTTCAGGAGAGGAGGAGACATTGGTTCCGTGGCCATCTTTTTTCTTTGCTGGCCTTTGTGCCCACCCACCATCGACTTTCTCCCTACCCTGCGCTCCTCATATCACCACGTCTCTGCCCACACGCCACTTGACCATAGCTACTGGTATTTCCTCCATAGTAGTGACTTCCTTTGCTCCCCCATCCTTTCCCTTCTGCCGCCTCCGCTCCGCGTTGACAATCATTTTAATAGCCATAGGTGTGTGTGAGAGCTAGGAGGTTTCACGGCGGACCTCCGAAGCCTTTCTGCCGCGCCAAAGCTAGTGCATTTTCTTATGTTGTTGTTCTTTGTGGCCTGACGCAGACCTATGAGTCCGCCCGCATTGTGTGTTGTCTGTGGCCCGTTTGTCCAGTGTCTCTGGGCGGTTCGCTGATTTATGTATAGATTGTTAAAACCTTTGCCCTCAGTAGTACTAACAATATTAGTGTCCATGATATGCTTGGATCACTTCCACACTGCTGGCCTTGGTTACTCCGGCCTAGTGTCTCCTCCATTTTGTTACGCTTCCGTCCCGCTTCCCCTCACGGGGACCCACTTGGTCCTCCCACTTTGTCCAATAGCTTGGTGCCAACGGCGGAAACGACCCTGCGCATGCATGTACACATGACAGACAAAGCACCACTGATCGGCCGGTTGTTTCCCCCAGCTGCATCCTTTCACAGATTCACTTAAGACACCCAGCCCACCAAACCCCACCACTCGCTCGGCACCTGGTTCGTCCGAAGTTGGTCTTTTTAAGTTGAAATGTGCCCACGAGGTTATCTATAGTTAGCACGAGCAGGTTAACAGGGAAGAGACAGGATCGCTCACCCACACCAGCAGGGATAATCCAAATCCTGCTGCATGATCAGCCTTTTACCCTACCCTTTCAAGTGAGATCACTCTTAGTTGCCTGAAAAATAGTAGTCGGGCAACCTCGACAGTAGCACACCAACTCCCAATGTACTCCTGACTCATTGTCGTAGGTAGTCTCACCCCTAATGCACATGGCCTCCGTGAACAGCCTTGACTACAAACCATTGGTAATCTACGTTGAAACTACCTTTCAATTCATTATTTGTGTACTTTTTTAAAGTAGGGGCACCATACTGAGTTCACCGTAATCAAGAATAGGCCTAACACTTTGAGTAATGGCACCATTATTTCTGGAGACTTTTTTGTAATAGTTCTCAAAAGCATCAGACCAGAAATTTGATTCCTTCTTCACAATATTTGGTATTGTGAATCAAAGCTCCAATTCTAGGGCCACAGTGACCCCAAGATCCTTTTCAGCGACTGTACTGTCCCGTACACGTGTTAAACCATACTTCCTTATTACGTATTCATAATGTGGATTGTTCTTTCCAATGTGGAGTACTTTACATTTCTCACTATTAAATTGTAACAGCAAGTATTGTCCATTCAAACCAGTTGATATTGTATACACATATCTGTCATCAGTATTTCGAATTGCTGAGTAAACCTTGGTATCATCTGCAAAAATTTTGACATCACAATCGACCTCTCAGGCATGTCATTTATAAAGTACATAAACAGCGTTGGTCCCAGGGACACTACCTTGTGGTACACCACTTTTCACCCTTACCTTTGACGAACAGAGATGCCACTGACCACTTACGAACTGGGATCTTTCATTTAAAAAAAAAAAAAAAAAAAAATCACTATCCATGATAAAGCTTTCCTTGTATATCATATCCTGCTAGTTTAATTATTAATAAGTCTATGATGGGGAACTGTATCAAAAGCTTTTCTCAGATCAAGGATAAACTGCATCTACAGGTACTGGTCATTTAACATGACTAATCCAATCATTAATGTAAGAAATAGTTGTGTCAACATGAGCGTCCAAATCCAAACTGTTCTCTTGATATATTAATTGCTCACAAACAGTGTCCCGGATAAAGCCCTCAAAACCTTTACAGACAACTCTGATGTTAAGCTGACTGGGCAATAGTTACCTCTAAATTTTTATTTCCTTTCTAAAAATAGGACGCACTTCAGCTTGTTTCCATGCACTGGGTATGACACCATTTTCTATAGTTCTATCAAACGGTATCTTTAAAGGGTATGCTATATCAGCCAGCTCCTTTAATACTCGTGGGTGAATCTTGTCAGGGCCTGGGGACTGGATGGATTTAGATTTTTTTTTTAGGGCTTTAGGGCTTATCTGCTCTACTGTAATTTCTGCTTGGGAAATACCTGGAAACATTTTTCTTGCATGAAAACTCTGGAACATTCTCGTTACTCTCCACTGTAAAAAACATAGCAAAAAAGCTGTTCAGCTTACTGGCTGTTTTTTCTATGTTGTATTTGGTCAAGGTACCATCTTCCTTAATCTGATTTGCAACCGATTCTTTGGCAAAGTCTTACTTGCAACATATAGGAAGAAACTTTATCACGCAAAATTAGCACCACATGAGCAGTGCTGCCCCACTCTCCTTCACATTGAACATAACAATGTTGTTTTTCCTTTCCTCCTTCCCTCTGCTCATTCAGTGTACTCCCTTACATGCATGCCATCTGGTCTTCCATCCTGTGTTCTTTTTGCAACAGTTCCAGAATCACCTGATTATGCTGTTGGAGAGTCTTGACCATCTCAAATAGTGCCTCCAGTTTTGCCCCCTGTTCTGCAATCTTATCACATGGGCTAACCTTCTTGCACTCTTCTTCACAGTGCGTGCAGTACCATCTGGGACTTACTTGTTTTGGCACTCTCCAGAAGTCATACTCAGAGGGGGATTGCATCACTACATAACCCACATGGACCCCACCCCCCACACCTGTCACAGTTGATGGATCTTGGCATTCTTACCCACAATCTTCGTACAGATACAGCAGGGGACTGGGTACATCTTCTTCATCCAGGAATACCAGAGTGGAAGTTGAGTCCAATTCATGACTCAATGCCGCATTTCCCAAACTCTTTGAACGAGACTGTCCACTTTACTCCAGTGTTGTTTGACCAGCCCCAGACATCTTGGCACTGGCCAAATGACTCCCATCATGACTTTTGTTAGTACTCCTTTCCTCCTCGTATTAGCCATATGATATCTGAACACCGGGATTGAAGCAAAGTACTCACCTTCAACAACTCAAGAATAAGCCATAATTAAACAAAGGAAAAACATGAAGAAAAATGTATGCAAAACCGAAAAAAAAGCCTTATGAAACACGTTAGTGGTGTGAACTGGTTAGGCTAACACAGTGAATACAGTGAACTTGATTGGTCAACAAGTGAGTTCTCCCGATGTCACCAACATCCTCAGTAAACACTATCTGTGAAACCAACAGGCTTTTTTTTTTTTTTTTCACCATGGTTTTACAATTGCCCAAGCCAGGTAAATACAATTATTGTAACACAAAATGCTGTCTTTTCAAGCACAAATGGCCAAAAGAGTTTAGTACTGGGTGAAATCCTAGGCAGAGAGAGAACTTAAACACGTCCGCCATCTTACAGGGGCAGTCACTTACAGTTACACCCACCCCATTCATATTGCATCATCATTAACCCAGTTTCAAATTACTAGCCACCAGAGATGCATAACTATCTCTCTCCTGTTCATACTTATTCTCGTACTTGTTGATCCTAAACAAATCATCAATAGCCAAAAGTGAACTTTCACAACACATCATCATTGTAGAGTACTCTTGTAGCACTCGGTGCTTTCAGTTGTGTGCTACTCCTCTGACATTCAAGTGAGCTGTAGCCTGTACCCACTGTTATCAGAAATAATGTCTCAACAAACAACCCTCGTGTGAACACCTCCGCTAGCCAATAGCGAGGGTAGCATGACCCAGGAAAACCCAGATCGACAACAGACACCAAACCATCACCGTTCCCTTGTGGCATCTGCCCGCTCTCTCAGTGAGAGGGGAAGAGGGGTAGCCTTGAACCAGTGGACATTGGTTTTTGCACTGTGCCTCTACCAGCCGCGCGCCTCCCATTATACACACTGAAGCCCATGGTTCGTTACTGGTGCCTCCGCCCCCCCCGCCCAATCGTTTGCCCTGGTGTAGCACGCGACACCTCCTCTCCCCGCCCCCAGGCTTCCCGCCCCCCGCCTGCGTCCCGCCCCATCGAGCGATCCGCCCCCCCCCAGGCACCATCGGTACAAGGAACTCTGATTCGCCTCTGCACCTCCCCTTCCCACTCCGGCAGCGGCACCCGCCGCGAATACTCTCCCTCATTCTTGTGGTACCGTGGTTTTATATAGTTGCTCCCGTGCTGGGTCCCGACCCCAACGCTAGCGCCTCCATCACCCGTGCGCTTTCCCCCCGTCCGCCTACCCGGCCGCCGCCCCTAGCGAGTGCGGCGGCCTCTTGCTCCCCCCCCCACTCCTACACCCGAGTGTCGCTACCCCACCCGGGTTGTCTTCCTTAAGCCATCCCAGTATGATTTATCACGTATTGGGGGTTAAGTACTTATACATCGATGTGTAGCGGGGAGCGTGCTCGCTGATGCCCGCCTTCTTTTGCCTGCGTCCTTTCTCTTCCGTCCTGGGCTATCTAGCTTCTGGTTTTCACACGCCATGTCCCCTGTTTTTTTTATTCTTGTGGATGGTTGGTTGTTCCCGCTGTTTGTGCTGTATTATTGTGGACGATCTGATTCGCCTCGCCTTCGTTATTTGACTTCATTCTGTGGCATCTTTTTCAGTTCCAGCACCGAGTCGGCAAAACTGCCAACCTCCTACTGATACGCATTTTCTTCCAGCCTGGTTCTTAGCTCCGGCCCCACCACCGCCTCCGGGCCGCCGCAACACGGAATGCTCGGCCCGGAAGTGCGTACCCATTCTCCACCACCGCATAGCTCGGCAGCTTAGAATAATCGCCACGTCAAGTTGTCTCGGCGCCCACCACACACCCAATCCCCTCCAATCTTTCCCCCTCTTTTTTTTCCTCCCCTCTTCTCTCTTTTTCCTCTCTTATGTAGACCTAAGTTTTTCCTCACCATGCTTCTTAGTAGTCCCCTTGATCGACCTCCTCTATTTCTCCTTCTCCCCACCCCACCACATCAGGTGCCACCACCCCCCCTATCTTTGACTAGACACCATCAAACCTTCCTTTTCTCCCCCCTTTTTAACTTTCTACCATCAGAGACCAGAGTTTCCTTTTTCCATCCCTTCCCTTCCTTTCCCCCCTACGGTCTTCCCTTTCTCTCTTCACTTCGCGCCCTCGGCCTCTTCCCTGGCACCTCCCTGGTCTGTAATGCTGTTCCCTGCCCGTCGCTGTCCACAGAACACCCTGCCCAACCCTCGCGTCCGCCCCCCTCTCCCCACCCCACGTATCTACCATTCCCCAGGTGAGTGATCTTCCGCACTAGTTTTTTTCCAGTGCCCAGTCCTGTACTTTGCTGGACGGCGGCCGTTCCCTTCCCAAAGGTGTGTGCTCTTAAGACATCTAGCTATTTTCCGCGCCATTGAACTCATCCACAAGGTGTGTTGATATTCAAAAACTACGATTTTTCAGGGCCCAGTCCTGTCCTTTGCTGCGCCCTCCAGCGGCTTAGCGTGCTCTTTGTGGCATATACTCCGCTCTTCTGCTGTTCCCCCCCCCCCAACTTGTGTGTGCGGTGTGTGTGCCGCGCGAGAGCGAGAGAGAGCGCGCGGCGAGCGGACTTGCATCGACTACACGCATACAACCAATGACAGAGCAGGCAGTACTAGTTAAACACAATACATCCCAGGACGCAGCCCTCTCACCCCAGATATTACTAAACAGAATCTCATACCCGCTTGACGTCTCGTAAACCCATTCTACTCGTCGGTTTATCCTAAGGCCAAGAGGGTATTGGTGGTGGTGGTGGATTTCGATGGAGTCTGACGTACTGGCAACCTCAGATAATGCCATCCTGGGTTTGAGACTGCTCTTGCCTTGTGTTGCATAGGTGACAGGCGCGCGTCACTGCCAGGAACCGACTATGTTAAAACTGGATTTGCTCTGTCAATGCTCGGCAAGGGGCCTGAAGTTGGGGGGTAGTCCTTGAGGCATTATGTGGGATCTGTGAACTAGGTGAGGGGGCTTCCCGACACATCCTGGCTGCATTAGATCCCTATGTTGTTTCTTTCTCAGCCTTAACTTAAGGGGAGAACTTGCTCTTTGCTCTCAGAGTCCCGACGCCTACTGCTTTCCGGAGGCCTACTTGCGTGCTCGTTGTGGTCGGTTACCTGGTTTGCGGGTGTTGGCGATAGACCGCGTCCCATCGGTCGTCCTGTCTCTGTCTGCGTGCTTGCGCCGGGTCTCCCGCTTCCGCCCCCTGTCGGGCTTTTTCTGGCCCCTCCCACCCCCTACCACCTCCCCTCCGGCTCGGTCCCCAGCCCGTCGCCGCCCCCGTGCCCTCCCCCATCTCGTCCCGCTGCTTGGTTCTTCCGCCTTCCGCTTCACAACTATCCAGACGACTCCCGTCACCACCCTACGCCACGCGTGCATCGCTTAGGTCTCATTGGACACACACTGTCAACACACACGTAACCTCCACACAGCACACCACGAACTGGTCCACCCCCCCACCGACCTTCCCCGCTCGACAAGACCCTCCCCAAGAGACCCAAGTCACAAGAACACAACTCCTCTCGGCTTCCACCCAACCCACACAGTCTGCCCACCGCTCCGACACTACCGTGCCCCCCGCCGGCCCGCCCCGGGCCCCACCAGGGCCGTCCCCCCACGTTCCCAACCCCCACCAGGCGTATTACCCTCTTAACTTACGTCCCCCCCCCCACATCCCACAAGTTGTTAAAAAATCTTCCACTGTAAAATCCGGATTCCAAATTGAAACAATAACTGTGGAAATCTTTTCAAGAAAAAAAACTCACCAAAGACGCGCGTCAGGCGGGAAAAAACG
This sequence comes from Conus betulinus, assembly GCA_016801955.1. NCBI lineage: Eukaryota > Metazoa > Mollusca > Gastropoda > Neogastropoda > Conidae > Conus > Conus betulinus. Next base: position 7,697 of record JADBJO010021542.1, read on the forward strand.
AGTACCCCTCATGAAAAACCCCATTCACGGCATTGTTCAGGAAAAAAATCTGGCCTTGGTAAATTGGTTTTTTGTGTCTACGAACAATCGTGGCAAGTTTCCAAACAAAACGTCTAAAAAGAAATATTGTTCAATGTGCCAGCCAGTCGCCCCTGTGGGAATGCACACGGAAAGCACCTGCTCGCTTCTTCTCTTACAAAGGGTTAGAAAATGGGATAAAATAAGGAAAGGCATGGTGTTATTGCTAGCGGGCCACAGCTGGGACAAAAACTGGTTTCTTTCTTTTACGACCAACCAGACGGAAGATTGGAGAGGGAAAAAAAACTCCGTTTAGGTTCTACGGACAGAATCTGGAAAGTTTGGTAATCAGTTCTGGTATTCAAAAATTCCTCCTGGGCCAGGCGCAGTCTCTTTGACATTATCAATACACAATGAAACTTTGGGAATTCGACCGATTTTTTCTGTGGGGCAGAAGGAGCACCAGGGCAATAGGCTGCACAGGCCACTCCATCTCAGACTTGGAACCGTCGGTGAAAATTTTCTGATAGGATGGGAATTCTGAACAAAGGTCAGCATACAACGCCTTGTCTGCCAGAGAGCTGGTACATATGTTTGCGAAAAGCTGCAAGATCAAAACGAATCTCTGGTGTGAAAAAGGTCCACGGAGGTTGATCTGGAAACCACTCCCCTCCCTCCCCCTGCTGGATCGCTTCCCGTATTTTCAGTTACCTGGCTTTTCTGTTTTTCCTGCCCCCCATCCTTCTTTCTCCCTCCACTTCGTCTCTTCCTGGCTTCGCTGCCCGCTGTTTTCCCTTCGGACTCTTTGCCCCCTTTCCCGCCCAGCTATTCTTTTCCTTGGTCCCCTTTTCCCCCCACCCACTTTGGCTGTGACAGGTTCCCCTCCGGGCCTCCTCTTGGTTAATCTATTCTTGTGTTCCCCTTGTTCCGTGTTCTAGACTTCCAAGTTGTCTTGCCCTTGTTCCCGTGGTGCCCCTTTTTTTCACTTTATTGCCTGTGTGATGGGTCATTTGTTTCCTGCCCCCCTTTTTGCCTTCCCCCCTTTTTTCTTTTCCCCCCCCCCCTGTCTTTTGCGCTGTCCCCCCTCTTCCTTCTTTTCCTCTGCATCCTTGCCGGCCTCTCCCCCCCCTATTCCCTTGCCCCGTTTTCCCCCCTTTCCCTTTTCTTTATTTTCCTCTTCTTCCTTCCCGTTTCCCTTTCCTCCCTTTTTCCCCACCCCCCTTTTCCTCTTCCTCCTTTCTTCTTTTTCTTCCTCTCTCCTCCTTTTCCCCTCCCTTCCAGAGATTTCTTCCCACTCCCTTCCCCCTTTCTCCCTTTCCCTTTTTTTCCTCTTTTCCCCCCCCCTTCCCCTTTTTCCCCTCTCCCCCTCTTTTCTTCATCCCTTCATCCCCTTCCCCCCTTCTTAACTTCTTTCCACCCTTTTTCTAGACTTCCCCTCCATTCTTCCCTTTCCTCATCATTCTTCCCTCCCCTTTCCTTTTCTTCCCTTCCTTTCCCTTTTCCCCCCCTTCCCCCCTCCCTCCTTTTTCCCTCCTTTTTTCCCTTCTTCCCATTTTTTCCTTTCCCTTTTTTCCCTTCTTTCCTTTCTTTCCCTTTTCCTTTTTTTTCCTCTTTATTCCTTCCCATTCCTTTCTCCTTTTTTCTTCCTTCCTCCTTTCCACATCCCTCCTCCTCTCCCATTCCTTTCCCTTTCCTTCTCTTTTACTTTCTTCTCTCCCCTTTTTCCCTTTTCCTTACTTTTTCCCCCCCCCTCTTTTCTTTTTCTTTTCTCCTCTTTTTTTTTCCTTTTTCCCTTCTTCTCTCCCTTTTCTTCCTTCCCCTTCCCCCTCCCCTTCCCTTCCTTTTTTCTAGTCTTCTTTTTTTTTCCCCCCCAGATTACCCTTTCTAAGTTTCTTCTCCGACCTCCTTTGTCCCCCTTCCTTCTCTCCCCTCTTCTTCCCTTCCCCCTTTCTTCCTTTCCTCCCCTCTTTCTCCTCCCTCTTTTTCTCCCCATCCTTCCCCTTCTTCTCTCTTCCCCCTCCTCCTTCCTCCCCTTTCCCTTTCCTTTTCTTCTCCTCTTTTTCTTCCCTCTTTTTCCCCCCCCTTCCGTCATTTTCCTTCCTTTTTCTTTTCCTCTTTTTCCTCTTCTTTTTTTTTTCCTTTTTACTTTCTCCCCTTTCTCCCCCCTTCTGGATGGTGTGTGATTCTTGTCCTTCTCCCGATTGTCTAGTGTTCCCTTTTTCCCTCTTTCAGAGTAGTTTTCTCCTCCCCTCCTTTTTTTTTTTTCCTTCTTATCTTAGCGTTTGTCCCCTTCCTCTCTTTTTTTTTTTTTCCCTTTTTTCTCCATTCAGTGTGATTATGTGGTGTTTTGACCCCTTTGGTTCACTTGAGATTTATGTGTTTGTGTTGTCTACTTCCTTATACACAAACCTCCCCTATTGCTTTTTTTCCTCCTATAAGACTGAACATGGTGCCACCGGCTAGCTCTTGTATTTCTTTTATGTTATTATTTTGTGTTAACTCTAAACTTAGAGGCCTCTTGTAATGCACTCATTTCTTCCAACTGGTTCTTGTCACTTGGGTGGGTACCTTATTTTCACCTTGTTTTTTATTGGCTGTTATCTTTTCACTGTTTTTGGGGTAATTTTTGTAACAGTTATTTTTAATGTAGGGGGGGGTTTACTCGGTTGGTCTTCTTCTCTTAACTGATTGGGGCTGCGTGTGTGTGCGAATTTAGACAACACCAGTCCATTTCATTAAAGACCTCTTTCCAGCATGAGACCCCGAGGTGAGGAAGAATGTGAGCTACCCCAAAGGGGGGAATGCCCGTTGAAGTCTCCCAAAATGAAAAAAGGACGCGGAAGCTGATCTATTAGATCAATGACTTGTTGCTTGGATATTGTACCAGAAGGATGAATAAGAAGGGAAACACCCCCAGTGACACCATGGCCAGTATCTGTAGGTAAAGCAGCAGGAAAACCTACTGAACTAAAGCCCGCCAATGAAAAATGTTTTCCTGGTCTCAACAATGTTTCCTGCAGCGCAACAACACTAGGTTTGAGGCCAGAACACAACCGCTGGAGTTCCTCATATTGGGCATTAATGCCTCTTATATTCCACTGAATAAGGGCCATGACAATAAAAAAGAAAAAAAAAAAATTACTCCATCTCATTGTCCTCATCACCTTCTATCTCCAAAGGAGAAAAGCGATTGGAAGAAGGCGATGGAGATACCACCTTCCTGGCTGACAAAGGACGATACTTATTTCCACCCCAGATGGACGAGGTGGAAGAGGAGGCTTCATCAGAGGTCGACTTTTGAGTGTTCCCCAGACAAAGAGGCTACCTGTGCAGCCTTCCCAGAGGATCTGGGGTTGGAGGAAGGGGCTCAGACCCTCGAGGAGTCCGGGGGGAGGTGGATATTGAGCCTCCACCCAAGGCACTGTTTGCATTTTGTTTTCTTTTTTCACTTTCTTTCTGTGCATGCCGAGGCTCCTGTTGCGTCTGTCGATCATGATGCTGAGAGCCAGCCTGAAGTTGAACAGTCTCAGTCTGAACACCAACACTGACCATGCTCCCCTTGGCGACATCAGCATATGACTTGCTGAGGGAGGACTGTCTCTTCTCCACAAGTTTTCGTGCCTCAAAGAACGAGATTCGATTCTCAGTGCGTACCTTCTGGATCTCAGACTCGGTCCATATTGAATATAAAATGATGGAGAATGATGGTTTATCACCAAATAGAGGTTCTTACTGAAGAAAAAAACTTGGGTGTTACCTTCGATAGCAGGTTGTCATTTGACCCCCACTTACTGAGAGTGGTAAATAAAGCTAACCAAATGTTACGTATCATAAAAAGAAGTTTTACTTATGTAGATAAAGATACTTTTTTGAAATTATACAAAGCTTTTTTCACGCCACATTTGGACTATGCTAATGTGATTTGGAGCCCTTTTTTAAAGCGTCAATCAGTAATGTTAGAAAAAGTTCAAAGACGCTAGCTACGAAATTGCTAAAGTATTGCAAAAACTTGTCGTACAATGAAAGATTGAAATATCTGAATCTGCACTTGCTGAGGGGAAGAAGAATCAGGGGTGACCTAATTCAAGTTTATAGTATCTTTAATGGCTATGATGAATCGACATTGAGACTTTATTTTCTGTTGCACAACTTGCGAGTACTAGAAAGTCTGAAGGAAAGATTTTTATAAAGCACTGTAATACTAAATAACGAAAATTTTCATTTAGAGTTGCTAACCACTGAAGAATTACCTGCTACCATTAAATTTGCACCTGATATTAATACTTTCAAGAATTTTTTCTAATGATTCAAAATTTAGAGCATGCACTGTTTTATGATTATGATGGATTGCAATGAAGATATTGATTAATTGTAGCATGCATCTGACCAAAAAAAAAGTTAAGAATTTAGAGTGGACACATGATAGACCGCGAGATCTAGGCTAATGAAGCCTGTCCCTACTATTATTACTACTATACTGGGTTATTCCCGCGTAGTAAGCATGTGAACAACTGCCTGGAATTATATTATCAGCTCTGAGGGAGGGGACAAGAAAAGCTGGGATGTGAGGTGGGTTGGAGAGTAGGAGGGGGGAGTGGGCTGTGGGATGTGTGGCTTGAAGGGAACGGGGGTTTGGCACAGATTCCCACTACGTTGCGGTGGCCGGTCCGTAGTTTGGACGCCCGGTTAAAGAGATCCAAATCACGGCCAGTTTTTTTTTAAAGCCCATTCTTTGCTTCCGTCTTGAAGCCAATATTAAAGCTTCTACTTACTTTCTTTGCTCTTCATAAATTCGTGTTGGAGGAGCAGCAATCCAGTCAGGTAACACTGGATGTGTCTGCCTGTCTTCCAGGGCCATACGTCAGTGAATGCCTGCACATCTGTTCCAAACGACGGCTTTTCCCTGCGCGAGCATAATTTATTCGAAAATGAGACGCTCATGCTAAACTTCTAAAATGGGCTTAATTCTCAGTTTGGTTATCATTCGTAGGAACAGACGATGCAGTTCGACGTTTTCTCAGAACACTTCCGAAACTGAGTCGGGCGACTTCTTCTAGCACAGCGGGACAAGGCTAATGAACAGAGGTTAGACACGAAAACTTTGCGATGGAAGCATCGCATGTGTAGGTAACAATGAGAAATTCCCTTTAGTGATTTGGCAGAAAAGTCTCTTTTTCCTGTTCCTGTTACTCTTTTGAAGTGAAAGGAAGTGTGACAAAGGCTAGACACGAAAGTTATGTAGCGAACGGAGACTGACAACATTGCAGGAAACGCTCGTTATAATACACACATAACAGTGAGCTATGAGAAAGTGTATCATGCTCATCACACAGTGAGCGGTGAACTTAAGGAAAGAGGGCCTTCTGATTTGTCACAGGACACAACTGTTTACCGAAGAATGGGGATGGCACTGCGATCGTGGTTTAAACACTGCGTAGCACCAACAAGATACACTTACGCAACTCCCTCCCTCCCCCCCCCCCCCCCCCCCCCCCACCACACACACACGCACTTACACAGCCGCCACACACAAACACCACACACACCACACTGCACACCACACTCACACACACACACACACACACACGTCTGGTATTACATGATTTTGTGAAAAGATGTAAAAATGGAAACTATGTACTACTACTACTTTACTACACACACACACACCTGCACACACACTCGCGCGCACACACACACACACAATGTTCGTTGTAAGTGTTTTGTCCTATACTTCAAACAATTGTGTGTTTTTGACCACGGATCAAGATTGTACATCACACACACATGCACTCTGCCTTACAGGGTCAGTCCAGACATGGGCATGAGGTCTTGTCAGGATTCTTGCCAAGCCCTTGGAACTAAGTACTAAACTGCGTCTGTCACTTCTATCAGTCTCCAGTCTCACTTAGACTAGTAGTAGTACTGTAGGTCATCAGTGCTGTAGAAAACCATCACTGGCTTTTTCAGTCCTGTTGCAGTACTAAGTCTGTCTGTCTCTAATGAACTGGAGGCCCTAGCACTGGTCTGTCACTTGTACATCAGCACTATGTTGCTCATAGACCAACAAGTTTGGGAGATCTGTCCCTTTATGAGCCAAGGTGTTTTACTGCTGAACAATTAAGTAGTGGGGGGAAAACAAGTGCAGGTCCAAGGTGTTATACTGCCAGAGTTCATCTTCTTATTTACCTATAACCATCAGTGAACACCTCAGGCAAGGTGCACTTTTGCTGAGCTTTCCTGTATGCACAATATGCATTACAGTGGATTGTTTTACCAATATTCAATGAAGATGTGGCCAATGTATGAGATGCCCAGGATGTTATAGTGGCTATTGTTGCCACATTAACTCATTAAAGCAAAGACCATTTATTGGCATGGGATGAAAAAGAAAATATCTTGGATTTTTTCTTTTGAGTTTCTGTAAGTCAAAAAACTAATCTCTGTAGAGGGGGTGGACATTACCTTTGATGGTTGCATCTCATAAATGGCATATAGTTTTTCTTTCTAATTCAAGCATTGAGGATCAGTGTTTGTCATGCATAAAGGAACATGGAAAGTACTGACACACAGACATTTGAGTTTGTGTGTCATGTTGTTTGATAATGTCCCTCATTCTGCGTTTCAATGTTACATGTGGTGTCATTGAAAATCCTGCTGTGATTTTTTCTATTTTATGCCTCATCACTGAGTTTGGTTCTAGGGTAATTAGCAAGATGAAAATTTGAAGCAGCCCAGCACTTGTGAGTTGTTTAATAGATTACTTTATTTAAACCTTTCCCAAGTAGACATGTATATAACAGACAAAGGTCACATTGCAAATGTTTGTGCTAATGAATTGAAAAGTAGCCCCCAGCCTTCACTACCACCCCCCAGCCACATAAAAAGGGTTTTACATGGTAATAAAGAAAGGTTTACAAGGCATGGTTTAGGTACACAGGTTTTGCATTCTTTTCTTCTGATATTTTAATTCAATCATTAATTTCTTTTTTTCTCTCTCTCTCTCCTCTTTTTTTTTCCTCTTATGAAGGAGTTCATGTGGATAAAGCAGCCGAGGCGAAACGGACTGATGCAGCAGCAGGACAATGAGAGTCGGCGGTACCATGTGAGTGTGGACGAAGCAGCCTACCGCAACTGGCGCACCATTGGTGTTCTGGAGAACCTGACCGCTGATGAAGACATCGCCAAGTTTCTGGTGACTTTTGTCAGTGTCCATTCACCATTGTTATGTGTTTCAAAATTATGCCTGGTGGTTGCTGTGTCCTTGCTGTTTATTATGTTTAACTCATTTAAAAGCGTTTTTTTTTTTTTTTCTTTGGCTTTGTTACATTTCTCAGCTAATTGCAATCAGGAAGGTTTTTTCACAGTAAGTTAAATTGCTCAGATAAATGTAGTTTCAGTTTGCTGCTTGGATTTGACATTGTTCTTGTTTTCTTTAAACCTTTTTACTACTGGTGTTTTTTTGTTGTTGTTTTTGTGTTCCATTGTTTGTTTTTTCTTACTGCTGATGGTTTTCAAATGCCACATGTGCGGTTTGCTTCCTATAATACCATCCCTCCTCCCCCTGACGACCAAAAGTGAAGAATAATAAAGAAAGAAACAAGTGGAACAAACAAAACTCAGCCAAAATCCCTGCAGGAACCATGCGGATGTTTGTTCATATTTTGCCATTAAGTTTTAATCCATTAGAAACAGTGTGACAAAATAGATACATTGAAAATTCAAAGAAAATGATGTAAAAAAAAAAAAAAAAAATTGGCTGAATTGTGAACCTAAATTAATGTTGAACTCAAAAATTGGTCACTCTGCTGAAGGATTTTGATAAGTGACAGTAGCATAGGGGTTGATTTCAATAGTGAAAGAAACAGATATGTGGAGTCTGGGAGTGTTTGTTATTAGGTAAATGCACATATATCTGTATCTAAAATCATATGAATGGGTTGAATTGGCAAGCAGAGACACACACAGAGTGAAACACACACACACAGTGAAACACAACACACCAGTGAAACACACACACACACACACACACACACACCACACACACACACACACACAGTTACACACACACACACACACACACACACCACACACACACACACACACACACACACACACACACAGGCGCACACACACCACACAGGCGCACACACACACACACAAAATGTGAAAGGGAAAAAAAAGGAATAAGTAAACAAAGTAGATGGCATAATGCAAAAAAAAAAAAAAGAAAAGAAAGAAAAAGAAGAGAAAAACTGGAGATGTCAGGACTCCACATTCACCAAGTAGGAATAATCAACCCCTCCACTTGCAGTTCTCATTCCTCCTCCAACCTCCCAGCCTTTTGCATCCCCTCCTCCCCCCTCCCCTTCATCCCCCCTCAACCTACCAACACAGCTCATGCACGCATGGACATACTGCATTCATCATGTGGATGCAAAGGGGTGAGAACATAAAGATGAATGGCTAGGACACATAAAAGTTAAGAAGGAGTGAGTTCAGATTCACTTTTCTGGCAAGATTAGAAAAAAAGAAGACTATTGGAGCAGTGTCAAAGAGTCAGTGGAAGGGATATTCCAGAGTGAAAAGCTACAACTCATCTTGCAGCATTGCAGGTATAAGGTATAACTGTTGGATCTGGACCGTTTTTGCAGCAAAGAGCAGTAAAAGAGGCAGACAGAAGAAGTGGGTGTGGGTAGACAGTGGGGAGCGGACAGGTCTGTGGTTAGTCAGGTCTCAGAGAGCCACAGAAAAGCACAGCAGAAGGAGAGATGTTTGGTTAAAATTGGTAAAAGGTATCATTATCACAACCCTGCTCATGGCAGTAAGTCAGATGACAATAAACTTCCTTGCGTTCTGACAGGACACCACAAGAGAGAGTGTGCATACATTTCCTTCACTTTGTGATGTAGTTTCGCAAAGTAATATGCATGCGTAACTCTGTACTCGAGTAACATTGTCATATGCTTCATTTGAAAGAATTTTTATTTGTATATCATTAACACATAAGAAGAACTTAGGCTTACTCACATTTTTTAGTGACTGTACGTCTGTAGGAGTTTCTACTCTGTGGCAGAATCTGTGGCAGTGTATTTGTCATTACATCATCACTACTTATTCCAACAGGTTGTATGATCATGTTTTTGTGACAGAATGCAGGTTAACTTCACTGTGTGTAGTCGTTTTCATCACCGATTATTTAGGCAGTTAATAGATACGTTTAAAGAATTAAAACAAAAAGTTTATGGGCTTTGACAGCTTGTCTTGGGTAGTAGATATACCTTGGATTCTGTGTAAGTGTGTATGCGTGTTTCTGTACATATGTCTGTTTATGAATGTTTGTATATATATTCAAGTCCATGGCTGTGCAATTAGGTGCCTGTTACTGTGTTTTCAGGTATACCAACCAGAAGCAGAAAGAGGGAGAGGAGTTCATGGTACGCTGTGGTCACTGTCGACCCACACCGCCCCCTCACTTTGTACTGCAACACCTGTCAGCACCCTTCCCACCTGGCCCTCCCTAGCCACCCTCCTTCTCCCTCCCAGTTCTCTCTTCTGCCAGCCACACCAGCACAGGTATTGGACACATCTACTGTTACCACTGACATTCGCCACACTTCCCTGCCTCTCACCACTGGCTTACACCAGACTTTCCCTTGTGCATCCACAGCGACCCCTTTGTCACATCAAGGATGAAGAAGATACTGTAGATTCACTACAAGGTGATGAAGACAGCAAATGTGACTTCGATGACATGAAGACACAATCTGCTGACAAAGTTCTGCGATGAGGAGACCAAGATCTGCTGAACCTGCCCTCACTGTACATTTTTGCACCAACTGTAACTAGAAGCAAGCATAAAACATCTGCTAAAAGCTGGAGAAAAAATCTCCGCAGAGTGTCGGGTCTGGGGGTGATGAGTCAAGACACCAATAGCAGCACACATGCAAAGAAGACATTAAAGCGCAAAGTGTCAGGTCAGGAATCGGCATACGAAGCACCAGAAGCAGCACACATGGAAAGAATGCATTAAAGCACACACTGTTAAACACAAACACTCAAAGTGCGCAGAAGAGAAGAAAAGAGGCGCCACTGCAAAAACAAACAACCAAGAAGAAGGAAGAAGAAGCTGATTCAGAATGGAACAGTGAAGGCAGTTGCAACAATAGGAAACCAAGACATGACGGATCAGATGCAAAGGAAAAGAAAACCATGTGCCTCACAAGATTAGAAAAAGGTCACATCCTTCCTGCAGAAGAGAGACGTCTCGCCCAAATCCATGTGTATGATATCAAAGCTTCATCGACAGCCACAAGCTGGAGGAGGAGTCCACTGAGGACATGGGTGTGCCAGAGAAAAGACACACAAGACAGGCGTTGATTGTGAAACTGTTCCATGGAGACGGGGCAGAAAGAAAAACAAAGCTGGCAGTAATCGGTCCCCAGTAAAAGGTCAAAGCAGCAGTTCTGAAGAGATACAGTAGATTACCAGATTGAAAATCTCAATGAAAGTAGCCTGGAGCCTTCATGTGACAACATCCAGTTTCATCCAGCAGCTGAGAAAATCAGGCAAATGTAGTCCTGACACTGAGGTAGAAGGCGAAAAATATCCAACCTTAAACAACATTTTATCATCTCCTAAAGTGGACAGTCAGAAACAGGATGAGGATGGAAGTAGAAAAAGACGGCAGCCTTTCCGAATCCTCGTCTCCGCCCAGAAGATCCTCCCCGCTGCTGACCTCCTCTGGAAATCCTGCCCATAATTACTACTCCTACTTTGAGTGCGCTCATTGCAGGAAAGCATTCGTTCACAAACGAGCTTTCAACAGTCACGTCCAGGCTCACGTAGATAAAAGGATTTACAAGTGTAGTTTTTTGTGACCGAAGCTTTGAGCGGCCTTGTAATAGGATCATCCATGAGAAAAGGCATAAGTATGAGTGTGAAGTGTGTGGATACAAGTATCTTGAATACAGTATGATCAAAAGAGCCATGAAAACTTCACAACATGAAATGCCCAGGATGCCCGTTTGAAACCTCAGACTTTTGTACTTTCAAAAAACACAAGAGCACCTGTGAATTCCTCAAACCAAGTCTACAGTGTGAAATTTGTGGTGTTCGCCTTAAAAGCCAAAAAGCCCTTTCCTTCCATATTGCGGCCATTCACCAAAACCATCGACCGTTTAAGTGCACCCTGTGTGACAAGTCTTTTGTTCTCCAGACAAAGCTGAACTCCCACATCAGGGACAGGCACACCGAGGGGGGGAAACGTTTCCACTGTGACAAGTGCGGTTACCGTTCCTTTCAGCCCACAGCCTGAAGATCCATCAAATGTGTGTCCACTCCAATGAGAGACCCTACAAGTGCATGCATTGTCCATCCGCTTTTGCTCGTAAAGTGTACCTCACCATCCACCTCAGGAAACACACAGGTGAGAAACCTCACAGGTGTAGTGAGTGCCTGCAAACTTTTTACCCAGAGACCCAGTCTCACTCGCCATATCAGAACTCACCACCAGGGGGACACTCCTGTTGGCAAGAAAATGATTGATTTTTGACTGTGCTCAATGATACAGACTTTAACTTATGCTCTAGAGAGGTTATTTAAGATTGATACTTGATAAAAGAGTGTATAACTTTGAAGGCTAAATTTCATGATGTGTTGTCAAGGAAAACTCTGAAATCAGTTTACACCACAGCATTTTCATATTGTATCATACTGCATATACACGTTTTTCCTCATTTCTGTGCTCATGGGAATGCCAGGGACTTTCTTCAGTACAAGCAGCTCCCCCTCCACTCTGAAAGTTCTGTGCTAGTAATTTCATCTTTTCTGTGACTCTCTTTGACTCTGTCTGTGAAAAAGATAATGTTTATTTCTTTTTTTCTGGTTTTCTGCTATTGTGGAGTATTCTCCTGTCTTTATTCAGAAGTTATGATTTGCCAGCTTTTTTTTTATCTTTCTGTTGTGAAAATTCTTCATACTGTTGAGGAGGGATATTAGTTATCCTTTTGGTAGTGTCTGTATGACATTTTTTTATGCATTTCTTTATGTTAACCTTTACTGGATTAAGTTTTTGACAACACAGACCATGTTGTGCGGGTCGCGCCAAGACCTACCACACATTTTTGAAGAGGCTTTTCCTATTGCATACCCCTGTTCAGATCGCATGGGTCTTGTAAGACCCACACCTGACAAGGGGCGGTTCAGCAACTTCTTCCGCACCCTGATTGCGTGGGTCTGTGTGACCTATTAAAATATATAGGGCCTGGGGTAACTGTGGCTAATTACGTTGATATTGATTGTGCCCATACAAGAAAAATCAGTGACCAACAGCTGTAAAGATCGTTCAGGAACTCCTAAGATTTTGTGAGCATAGCTCTATCCATCCATATGATATGATGCTTTTATTGAGTCACTGGATCATGGAAGACCCAGGAAAGCATAGTAAAGGTGGTTTTCCTTGTATGGCACAATCAATTATCAACGTATTAGCCACATTTACCCCAGGCCCTATATATTTTAATAGGTCCCACATGACCCACGCACATCAGGTTGCGGAAGAAGTTGCTGAACCGCCCCTTGTCAGGTGTGGGTCTTTACAAGACCCATGCGATCTGAACAGGGTATGCAATAGGAAAAGCCTCTTCAAAATGTGTAGGTCTTGGGCGACCCGCACAACATGGTCTGTGTTGTCAAAACCTTAATCCAGTAAAGGTTAACATAAAGAAATGCATAAAAAATGTCTACATACAGACACTACCAAAAGGATAACTAATATCCCTCCTCAACAGTATGAAGAATTTTCACACAAGAAAGATAAAAAAAAAAGCTGGCAAATCATAACTTCTGAATAAAGACAGGAGAATACTCCACAATAGCAGAAAACCAGAAAAAAAGAAATAAACATTATCTTTTTTCACAGACAGAGTCAAAGAGAGTCACAGAAAAGATGAAATTACTAGCACAGAACTTTCAGAGTGGAGGGGGAGCTGCTTGTACTGAAGAAAGTCCCTGGCATTCCCATGAGCACAGAAATGAGAAAACGTGTATATGCAGTATGATACAATATGAAAATGCTGTGGTGTAAACTGATTTTTCAGAGTTTTTTTTCCTTGACAACACATCATGAAATTTAGCCTTCAAAGTTATACACTCTTTTATCAAGTATCAATCTTAAATAACCTCTCTAGAGCATAAGTTAAAGTCTTGTATCATTGAGCACAGTCAAAAATCAATCATTTTCTTGCCAACAGGAGTGTCCCCCTGGTGGTGAGTTCTGATATGGCGAGTGAGACTGGGTCTCTGGTAAAAAGTTTGCAGGCACTCACTACACCTGTGAGGTTTCTCACCTGTGTGTTTCCTGAGGTGGATGGTGAGGTACACTTTACGAGCAAAAGCGGATGGACAATGCATGCACTTGTAGGGTCTCTCATTGGAGTGGACACACATTTGATGGATCTTCAGGCTGTGGGCCTGAAAGGAACGGTAACCGCACTTGTCACAGTGGAAACGTTTCCCCCCCTCGGTGTGCCTGTCCCTGATGTGGGAGTTCAGCTTTGTCTGGAGAACAAAAGACTTGTCACACAGGGTGCACTTAAACGGTCGATGGTTTTGGTGAATGGCCGCAATATGGAAGGAAAGGGCTTTTTTGGCTTTTAAGGCGAACACCACAAATTTCACACTGTAGACTTGGTTTGAGGAATTCACAGGTGCTCTTGTGTTTTTTGAAAGTACAAAAGTCTGAGGTTTCAAACGGGCATCCTGGGCATTTCATGTTGTGAAGTTTCATGTGCTCTTTGATCATACTGTATTCAAGATACTTGTATCCACACACTTCACACTCATACTTATGCCTTTTCTCATGGATGATCCTATTACAAGGCCGCTCAAAGCTTCGGTCACAAAAACTACACTTGTAAATCCTTTTATCTACGTGAGCCTGGACGTGACTGTTGAAAGCTCGTTTGTGAACGAATGCTTTCCTGCAATGAGCGCACTCAAAGTAGGAGTAGTAATTATGGGCAGGATTTCCAGAGGAGGTCAGCAGCGGGAGGATCTTCTGGGCGGAGACGAGGATTCGGAAAGGCTGCCTGTCTTTTCTACTTCCATCCTCATCCTGTTTCTGACTGTCCACTTTAGGAGATGATAAAATGTGTTTTAAGGTTGGATATTTTTTTCGCCTTCTACCTCAGTGTCAGGACTACATTTGCCTGATTTCTCAGCTGCTGGATGAAACTGGATGTTGTCACATGAAGGCTCCAGGCTACTTTCATTGAGATTTTCAATCTGGTAATCTACTGTATCTTCTTCAGAACTGCTGCTTTGACCTTTTACTGGGACCGATTACTGCCAGCTTTGTTTTTCTTTCTGCCCCGTCTCCATGGAACAGTTTTCACAATCAACGCCTGTCTTGTGTGTCTTTTCTCTGGCACACCCATGTCCTCAGTGGACTCCTCCTCCAGCTTGTGGCTGTCGATGAAGCTTTGATCATACACATGGATTTGGGCGAGACGTCTCTCTTCTGCAGGAAGGATGTGACCTTTTTCTAAATCTTGTGAGGCACATGGTTTTCTTTTCCTTTGCATCTGATCCGTCATGTCTTGGTTTCTATTGTTGCAACTGCCTTCACTGTTCCATTCTGAATCAGCTTCTTCTTCCTTCTTCTTGGTTTGTTTTGTTTGCAGTGGCGCCTCTTTTCTTCTCTTCTGCGCACTTTGAGTGTTTGTGTTTAACAGTGTGTGCTTTAATGCATTCTTTCCATGTGTGCTGCTTCTGGTGCTTCGTATGCCGATTCCCTGACCTGACACTTTGCGCTTTAATGTCTTCTTTGCATGTGTGCTGCTATTGGTGTCTTGACTCATCACCCCCAGACCCGACACTCTGCGGAGATTTTTTCTCCAGCTTTTAGCAGATGTTTTTATGCTTGCTTCTAGTTACAGTTGGTGCAAAATGTACAGTGAGGGCAGGTTCAGCAGATCTTGTCTCCTCATCGCAGACTTTGTCAGCAGATTGTGTCTTCATGTCATCGAAGTCACATTTGCTGTCTTCATCACCTTGTAGTGAATCTACAGTATCTTCTTCATCCTTGATGTGACAAAGGGGTCGCTGTGGATGCACAAGGGAAGTCTGGTGTAAGCCAGTGGTGAGAGGCAGGGAAGTGTGGCGAATGTCAGTGGTAACAGTAGATGTGTCCAATACCTGTGCTGGTGTGGCTGGCAGCAAGAGAGAACTGGGAGGGAGAAGGAGGGTGGCTAGGGAGGGCCAGGTGGGAAGGTGCTGACAGGTGTTGCAGTACAAAGTGAGGGGGCGGTGACAGTGACCACAGCGTACCATGAACTCCTCTCCCTCTTTCTGCTTCTGGTTGGTATACCTGAAAACACAGTAACAGGCACCTAATGCACAGCCATGGACTTGAATATATATACAAACATTCATAAACAGACATATGTACAGAAACACGCATACACACTTACACAGAATCCAAGGTATATCTACTACCCAAGACAAGCTGTCAAAGCCCATAAACTTTTGTTTTAATTCTTTAAAGTTATCTATTAACTGCCTAAATAATCGGTGATGAAAACGACTACAACACAGTGAAGTTAACCTGCATTCTGTCACAAACATGATCATACAACCTGTTGGAATAAGTAGTGATGTAATGACAAATACACTGCCACAGATTCTGCCACAGAGTAGAACTCCTACAGACGTACAGTCACTAAAAAATGTGAGTAAGCCTAAGTTCTTCTTATGTGTTAATGATATACAAATAAAATTCTTTCAAATGAAGCATATGACAATGTTACTCGAGTACAGAGTTACGCATGCATATTACTTTGCGAAACTACATCACAAAGTGAAGGAAATGTATGCACACTCTCTCTTGTGGTGTCCTGTCAGAACGCAAGGAAGTTTATTGTCATCTGACTTACTGCCATGAGCAGGGTTGTGATACTGATACCTTTTACCAATTTAACCAAACATCTCTCCTTCTGCTGTGCTTTTCTGTGGCTCTCTGAGACCTGACTAACCACAGACCTGTCCGCTCCCCACTGTCTACCCACACCCACTTCTTCTGTCTGCCTCTTTTACTGCTCTTTGCTGCAAACGGTCCAGACCAACAGTTCTACCTTATACCTGCAATGCTGCAAGATGAGTTGTAGCTTTTCACTCTGGAATACCCTTCCACTGACTCTTTGACACTGCTCCAATAGTCTTCTTTTTTTCTAATCTTGCCAGAAAAGTGAACTGAACTCACTCCTTCTTAACTTTTATGTGTCCTAGCCATTCATCTTTATGTTCTCACCCCTTTGCATCCACATGATGAATGCAGTATGTCCATGCGTGCATGAGCTGTGTTGGTAGGTTGAGGGGGGATGAAGGGAGGGGGGAGGAGGGGATGCAAAAGGCTGGGAGGTTGGAGGAGGAATGAGAACTGCAAGTGGAGGGGTGATTACCTACTTGGTGAATGTGGAGTCCTGACATCTCCAGTTTTTTTTCTCTTCTTTTTTCTTTCTTTTCTTTTTTTTTTTTTTTGCATTATGCCATCTACTTTGTTTACTTATTCCTTTTTTTTCCCTTTCACATTTTGTGTGTGTGTGTGTGCGCCTGTGTGTGTGTGTGCGCCTGTGTGTGTGTGTGTGTGTGTGTGTGTGTGTGTGTGTGTGTGTGTGTGTGTGTGTGTAACTGTGTGTGTGTGTGTGTGTGTGTGTGTGTGTGTGTGTGTGTGTGTGTGTGTGTTTCACTGTGTTGTGTTTCACTGTGTGTGTGTGTTTCACTCTGTGTGTGTCTCTGCTTGCCAATTCAACCCATTCATATGATTTAGATACAGATATATGTGCATTTACCTAATAACAACACTCCCAGACTCCACATATCTGTTTCTTTCACTATTGAAATCAACCCTATGCTACTGTCACTTTATCAAAATCCTTCAGCAGAGTGACCAATTTTGAGTTCAACATTAATTTAGGTTCACAATTCAGCCATTTTTTTTTTTTTTTTTTTTACTTCATTTCTTTGAATTTTCAATGTATAATTTTGTCACACTGTTTCTAATGGATTAAAACTTAATGGCAAAATATGAACAAACATCCGCATTGTTCCTGCAGGGATTTTGGCTGAGTTTTGTTTGTCCACTTGTTTCTTTCTTTATTATTCTTCACTTTTGGTCGTCAGGGGGAGGAGGATGTTATATAGGAAGCAAACCGCACATGTGGCATTTGAAACACATCAGCAGTAAGAAAACAAACAATGGAACAAAAAACAACAACAAAAAAACACCAGTAGTAAAAGGTTAAAGAAAACAAGAACAATGTCAAATCCAAGCAGCAAACTGAAACTACATTTATCTGAGCAATTTAACTTACTGTGAAAAAACCCTTCCTGATTGCAATTAGCTGAGAAATGTAACAAAGCCAAAGAAAAAAAAAAAACGCTTTTAAATGAGTTTAACATTATAAACAGCAAGGACACAGCAACCACCAGGCATAATTTTGAAACACATAACAATGGTGAATGGACACTGACAAAGTCACCAGAAACTTGGCGATGTCTTCATCAGCGGTCAGGTTCTCCAGAACACCAATGGTGCGCCAGTTGCGGTAGGCTGCTTCGTCCACACTCACATGGTACCGCCGACTCTCCATTGTCCTGCTGCATCAGTCCGTTTCGCCTCGGCTGCTTTATCCACATGAACTCCTTCATAAGAGGAAAAAAAAAAGAGAGAGAGAGAAAAAAAGAATTTAATGATTGAATTAAAATATCAGAAGAAAAGAATGCAAAACCTGTGTACCTAAACCATGCCTTGTAAACCTTTCTTTATTACCATGTAAAACCCTTTTTATGTGGCTGGGGGGTGGTGAAGGCTGGGGGCTACTTTTCAATTCATTAGCACAAACATTTGCAATGTGACCTTTGTCTGTTATATACATGTCTTACTTGGGAAAGTTTAAATAAGTAATCTATTAAACAACTCACAAGTGCTGGGCTGCTTCAAATTTTCATCTTGCTAATTACCCTAGAACCAAACTCAGTGATGAGGCATAAATAGAAAAAAATCACAGCAGGATTTTCAATGACACCACATGTAACATGAAACGCAGAATGAGGGACATTATCACAACATGACACACACAAACTCAAATGTCTGTGTGTCAGTACTTTCCATGTTCCTTTATGCATGACAAACACTGATCCTCAATGCTGAATTAGAAAGAAAACTATATGCCATTTATGAGATGCAACCATCAAAGTAATGTCCACACCCTCTACAGAGATTAGTTTTTTGACTTACAGAAACTCAAAAGAAAAAATCCAAGATATTTTCTTTTTCATCCCATGCCAATAAATGGTCTTTGCTTTAATGAGTTAATGTGGCAACAATAGCCACTATAACATCCTGGGCATCTCATACATTGGCCACATCTTGATTGAATATTGGTAAACAATCCACTGTAATGCATATTGTGCATACAGGAAAAGCTCAGCAAAGTGCACCTTGCCTGAGTGTTTCACTGATGGTTATAGGTAAATAAGAAGATGAACTCTGGCAGTATAACACCTTGGACCTGCACTTGTTTTCCCCCCACTACTTAATTGTTCAGCAGTAAAAACACCTTGGCTCATAAAGGACAGATCTCCCAACTTGTTGGTCTATGAGCAACATAGTGCTGATGTACAAGTGACAGACCAGTGCTAGGGCCTCCAGTTCATTAGAGACAGACTTAGTACTGCAACAGGACTGAAAAGCCAGTGATGGTTTCTACAGCACTGATGACCTACAGTACTACTACTAGTCTAAGTGAGACTGGAGACTGATAGAAGTGACAGACGCAGTTTTTAGTACTTAGTTCCAAGGGCTTGGCAAGAATCCTGACAAGACCTCATGCCCATGTCTGGACTGACCCTGTAAGGCAGAGTGCATGTGTGTGAATGAACAATCTTGAGTGGTCAAACACACAATTGTTTGAAGTATAGGACAAACACTTACAACGAACATTGTGTGTGTGTGTGTGCGCGCGAGTGTGTGTGCATGTGTGTGTGTGTGTAGTAATAGTAGTAGTAGTCATAGTACTTTCATTTTACATCTTTTCACAAAATCATGTAATACCAGACGTGTGTGTGTGTGTGTGTGTGTGTGTGTGTAAGTGCGTGTGTGTGTGTGTGTGTGTGTAAGTGCGTGTGTGTGTGTGGGGGGGGGGGGGGGGGGGGGGGAGGGAGTTGCGTAAGTGTATCTGTTTGCTACGCAGTGTTTAAACGATCGCCCATCCCCATTCTTCGGTAACAGTTGTGTCCTGTGACAAATCAGAAGGCCCTCTTCCTTAAGTTCACCGCTCACTGTGTGATGAGCATGATACACTTTACTCCATAGCTCACTGTTATGTGTGTATTTATAACGAGCGTTTCCTGCATGTTGTCAGTCTCCGTTCGCTACATAACTTTCGTGTCTAGCCTTTTTCACACTTTCCTTTCACTTCAAAAGTACAGGAACAGGAAAAGAGACTTTCTGCCAAATCACTAAAGGTAATTTTCCAATTGTACCTACAATGCGATTGCTTCCATCGCCAAGTTTTCGTCTAACCTCTGTTCATAGCCTTCCGCTCCCGACTCAGTCGCCGAAGTTTCGGAAGTGTTGGAAACGTCGTCTGATTTCTACGAATTATACCAACTGAGAATTAAGCCATTTTAGAAGTTAGCATGAGTCTCATTTTCGAATAATTATGCTCGCGCAGGAAAAGCCGTCGTTTGGAACAGTGCAGGCATTCACTGACGTATGGCCCTGGAAGACAGGCAACACATCCAGTGTTACTGACTTGATTGCTGCTCCTCAACACGAATTTATGAAAGAGCAAAGAAGGTAAGTGAAGCATTAATATTGGCTTCAGTGGAAGTCTTTTAAAAACTGGCCGTGATTTGGATCTAACCGGGCGTCCAACTACGTACCGCATAGGGGTCTGTGCCAACCCCCGTTCCCTTCAGCCACCATCCCACAGCCCTCCCCCCCCTCCTCTCTCCAACCCACTCACATCCCAGCTTTTCTTGTCCCCTCCCTCAGAGCTGATAATATAATCCAGGCAGTTGTTCACATGCTTACTAGCGGTAATGGAGTAATAGTAGTAATAATAGTAGGGACCAGGCTTCATTAGCCTAGATCTCGCGGTCTATCATGTGTCCACTCTAAATTTCTTAACTTTTTTTTTTTTGGTCAGATGGCATGCTACAATTAATCAATATCTTCATTGCAATCCATCATAATCATAAAACAGTGCTCTAAATTTTGAATCATTAGAAAATTCTTGAAAGTATTAATATCAGGTGCAAATTTAATGGTAGCAGGTAATTCTTCAGTGGTTAGCAACTCTAAATGAAAATTTTCGTTATTTAGTATTACAGTGCTTTATAAAAATCTTTCCTTCAGACTTTCTAGTACTCGCCAGTTGTGCAACAGAAAATAAAGTCTCAATGTCGATTCATCATAGCCATTAAAGATACTATAAACTTGAATTAGGTCACCCCTGATTCTTCTTCCCCTCAGCAAGTGCAGATTCAGATATTTCAATCTTTCATTGTACGACAAGTTTTTGCAATACTTTAGCAATTTCGTAGCTCGTCTTTGAACTTTTTTCTAACATTACTGATTGACGCTTAAAAAAAGGGCTCCAAATCACATTAGCATAGTCCAAATGTGGCGTGAAAAAAGCTTTGTATAATTTCAAAAAAGTATCTTTATCTACATAAGTAAAACTTCTTTTTATGATACGTAACATTTGGTTAGCTTTATTTACCACTCTCAGTAAGTGGGGGTCAAATGACAACCTGCTATCGAAGGTAACACCCAAGTTTTTTTCTTCAGTAAGAACCTCTATTTGGTGATAAACATCATTCTCCATCATTTTATATTCAATATGGACACATTAAGGACCGTGTACAGAACAGGAGGCATGTGGCAAGTGCTCAGAACCGATGCATGAAGGTCCATGTGATTGTCCGCCCTGTTGCGTCAACTGTAAAGGCAACCATCCTGCCTTCACGAAGGACTGTCCAGTTTGGCGCACCGAGTCTGAGATCCAGAAGGTACGCACTGAGAATCGAATCTCGTTCTTTGAGGCACGAAAACTTGTGGAGAAGAGACAGTCCTCCCTCAGCAAGTCATATGCTGATGTCGCCAAGGGGAGCATGGTCAGTGTTGGTGTTCAGACTGAGACTGTTCAACTTCAGGCTGGCTGTCAGCATCGTGATCGACAGACGCAACAGGAGCCTCGGCATGCACAAAAAGAAAGTGAAAAAAGAAACAAAATGCAAACAGTGCCTTGGGTGGAGGCTCATATCCACCTCCCCCCGGACTCCTCGAGGGTCTGAGCCCCCTTCCTCCAACCCCAGATCCTCTGGGAATGCTGCACAGGTAGCCTCTTTGTCTGGGGAACACTCTAAAAGTCGACCTCTGATGAAGCCTCCTCTTCCACCTCGTCCATCTGGGGGTGGAAATAAGTATCGTCCTTTGTCAGCCAGTGAGGTGGTATCTCCATCGCCTTCTTCCAAATTGTCATGGCCCTTATTCAGTGGAATATAAGAGGCATTAATGCCCAATATGAGGCACTCCAGCGTTGTGTTTCTGTCCTCAACCTAGTGTTGTTGCCTGCAG
>JADBJO010021543.1:0-5000 GCA_016801955.1 Conus betulinus
GACAGTTATATCAGTATTGATAGTAGACTTGTAGCTGGCCATCGGCGTGGAATTCTCGATGCTGATTTCCATGCCATATCTTGTTGATGCTTTATCCAGTTGTTCGACATGTTTGGCGAGTCCTTGCTCACTGCCTTCCAGGCCATGAACGTCATCTGCCGATGGAAGATCTCTGATGGTTCCCCTTCCGATCTTGACTGTGCTGACGTGATCTTCAAGTACATCAGTCATGATGCGTTCCAGAATATGTTGGAAGGTGTGGAGAAAGAAGACTGCCCCAATAAACTCCAACTACAGTAAAGAAATATCCTCCAACAGCACCTTGTATGGGCACCGCACTGGTTGCTTTGGAGAACAGATGATAGACTGAGTTGATGACTCCCTCCGGATGCTGGAGATATTTTCTGCCGAGGATGCATATGTGTTAAAAGCACGATCGATGATACTTCTGCCTTTGCGGAATCAAGCCTGTTTTTCGGCAGTGTCAGTCTCTGACTGCGGTTGCAGTCTATCACAAAATTATGTTGAGCATTATTTTGTTTGCCGTGGCTGCTCAAGCTTACAGTGCAGTAACCATGACAGTGGCTTAGTGTGCAACAGTTCTGGCAGTGACTGGAAATTTCCTTTCTCGGGAAAGAGCAACGATTAGTGATTGAATCTAAGGCCTACGCCACTTCCAAGTGTGCCAGAGTCTGTTGCAGCTGGTAGTCAGGATGTCAATCACTACATCTCAGCCATGTGTCCAGAGTTCTGCAGGGATGCTGTGGATGCCCGCAGCCTTCCTACATTTCACCAGTTTCACTGCAGCTCGGAATGCTTCGTAGAAAGTCATCCTGGATCTCCTGCACTCCGTGTACGTTCACAGTAATATTCAGTCCACGAATTGATTATGTCTTCTTCCTATCTGAGAGATAATTGCCGTCTTTTCCTGAATGGAACCGACTTTGCTTTTCTTTAGTCAGGTCTTTCACAGTCTTAAAAACGTTCTTTGTATTGTCGTTTTCCTGTTTTTTAACCAGTGTCCTCACATTCTTGTTCCATTCAGCTTCCCTTTGTTTCCTTCATTTCTGCACGGATTCTCAGCTCTGTAGCACTGTGTTTCTCTCCTACAGTCTTTTGTATTTAGAAGTTTTAAGTTCCCTCAACCCTCTTGTCTTTTAAAGACTTTGCTCGAGATCCTTGGCTTCGATTTCCATCTGATTATTCATGGGTCCTCTATTGCTGTCACGGTCATGACGTGATGAAAATTGTCTTTGGGGACTTCAAGGTCCTCTTTTGAAAGGAGTGAGGTGATTTTTCCTCCTCGCTGGGAATGTTTAGCGGTATCAGGATCTTTCAGTTTATCAAGACAGAATTTCAGAGGGCTATTTTGTTTCGCTCTTCTATTGTTCTTCGAGCGTAGTTTAAAGTTCATCATGACAAGACGGTGGTCACTACTAACATCAGCTCCTGAAAATATTCTTTGTTTTAGCACTTTTGATGCAAGATGTGTACCGGTTCTTCACAAGGATGTAATCTATCTTGCTGGTGTACTGGCCATTTAGGAAGTGCCATGCCCATCGTTGGGATATTTTATGCCTTTCAAGAGTGTTGGAAAGAACCAAGTCATTATCACTGAATGTTAGTTCTAAGCTTAATTCCCCACCCCCACTCTCCAGAAAAACAGTGCGCGCGCACACACACACACACACACACACACACACACACACACACACGCACACACACACACGCACGCACGCACGCACGCACGCACACACACACACACACACACACACACACACACACACACACACACACATTTCAAAACTAGAAACTCTCTCCACATATGTATCAGATGCTTTTTTTTCTCTCCAAACACTTGACTCAAGCACGGGGCAACTCGTGTACCTGTGTCTTCTATCTCTCCTCATGACTTAACAAATGTGAAAGTCAGTATTTTGGCTACGAAAAAAAAAAAAAATCAGTCTGTCCACATGGAATAGCAGTGTCAGTCTGAACATATTTGGCAGAAAAAAAATGACTGTCGTTTAAAAGCTTCACTGATGATTGTGCTCCAGACGACTGTACTACAGAATCTGCTCTCGTTTTCTCATGTTTCAAAACGAAAAAAAAATCAAAGTATTAAGGGAAAGGACACGAACCTTTCACGATGGAGTTGCTGGCCATTCTAACGAAATCAAATCATCTTGTTTTCCCGCAAAGGGTAATCATTTAGGTTCTTCATTTGCATTGATTTACATCAGTTTTGGAAACACTGCTTCTGTTAATAACACTCAGAGAGAGAAAATTGTTGTCTGAAATGGGATAACATTTCTGGCATAAATGTTGATTTTTTTTTTTGCGGATGCAATCCCACACTGGCTTTCACTCTAATGAAACATAAAGTAGGATGAAAAGCCAGTTAACGCAGAAAAAAGTGGACCAAGAAATTTCTCAGGTAGTATAAGCGTAAGTTGTAGGTTTTCATTTAGAGAAAAGTGGGTAATTACAATAAAAGCGATTTGTTAAGTGTGTCAATTGTTCATCGAGAATTCGACAAAAAAACATTTAAGATTTTGTTTAGTATGTAGGCCTATTTCAGATATAATTTTCAGACTTCTAGGTAATCTATCATGGACTAGATATTGCCTTGAGATTGTGTTCATCCGTTACGGTGATGCCACAGTTCAGCAAATCGTGGTTTGATTGTGAGTTCATGAAGCATTTCTCACATGAAAGTATGCCACCCACAAATATTAACCGTGTTGATGTTTATGACCCTTTACGTCCGTTACATTTACGACTCACATTTCATAATGTCTGTTGAGTAACATTCTTTAGGTGTACTTTAAGTCACTTCCAATATGCATCGTTGATTCCTCTCTCCATATACTCCGCTTGCGCCTGCATACAATCCAGCCCTCTCCACCATTGATCTCCTCCATCCTGACACCCCCTCTTTCCTGACCTGCCTTTGCTTTTTTTTTTTTTTGTTTGTTTGTTTTTTTTTATCTTAGTGATTAGAGTGTAATGTGAAAAGAGCATGTGAATCATATGTCAACAATCCACTGAACATATGACGGGAAATTCAAGATCATTCTTTCTTCCTGACTGATTTTTATCGTCATTGTTGCCGTTATGATGTTGTGAGCTGACGGTGGGGAAGTCAAAGAAATTAGTTTCCGGAGCGGAATAGGTGTTTTGCAGCTGCAACGGATTGAACTTCATCATCCCCTGCTGGCCGGGCATGGGCGCCTGGACAGTGAAGAGAGTGACAGTCAAGTACGGCAAATCTCGGTACATCTGCAAAAAAGACAAATGCAATTTCAATTTATGTCAGAGGCACAGTCAGTGTACCCTGTGAGTTTTCTCTGTCTCTGTCTCTGTCTCTGCCTCTCTCTTTCTTTGTGCGCGCGCGCGCGCGCGCGCGCGCGTGTGTGTGTGTGTGTGTGTGTGTGTGTGTGTGTGTGTGTGTGTGTGTGTGTGCGTGTACTCTATCTATCTATAAAGTAAACGCTATACATATTTCTCTAAAATGATCACACACACACACACACACACACACACACACACACACACACACACACACACACACACACACACATATATATATACATACACACACAGAGTAGTAAACAGTTCTTTTTATATTCAAATCTTTGCCAGGTCATTACTATAATAACGGGAGTATTGTTAGCCTGCACTTGTTTTCCCCCACTACTTAATTGTTCAGCATTATATTGGTTGGTCTATCAGTAGGAGATTGCATCTCTTAGGAGATCCAAGTAAAGGTTGTTCTGTGCAATTCTTAGTCGCTGACAATGCTTGGGGTATTGAACTGCAAAGCTGACCACTCAGACTGTTCCATATCTTTTGATCTCCCTTGCATCCTTGAATGGATCCCCAAGCATAGGCTTAAAGATTGTTCCCTACATTTCATACTGTTTGCATAATGTTTTTTTAGTTTTTCAGCAACTTCTTTCCTCTCCACACTTTCGTTTTGTTTCATTTACTAGCCTTTCGCTGGCTGCTTTGTGGGTGCTATTGGATTCTTTTTTGAACCCTTGGTGGTGAGAACACAATAGAATTATAGACTGTGGTGTGTCTCTATTTGACGCCAAGAGCATAGACGCAATCAGCTGTGTCTCCCTGGTGAGTCTGATCCAGTGGACGAAAGGCTAGGAGCAGGCAATACAAATAGATCTGTCTTTGAGAGGCATTTGATGATGGTTCCCTCATGCAGCTAGTGAAACGTTTTCATAGCTATAAGATATTTTCTTAATTTTATGTTCTCATTTTTTCATCCCCCACCCCCGTTCTTTTCAAGTTCAAATCTTTGCCAAATCATGACTATGATGATGGAAGAACTGTTAGCCTGCACTTGTTTTTCCCCCACTACTTAATTGTTCAGCATTATATTGTTTGGTCAATCAGTGGAAGATTGCATCTCTTAGGAGATCTAATTAAAGGTTATTCTGCACAATTTTCAGTCGCTGACAATGCTTGGGTTATTGAACAGCAGAGCTGACCACTCATACTGCTCCATATCTTTTGATTTCCCTTGCATCCTTGAATGGATCCTCAAACATAGGCTCAAAGATTGTCCCCTATATTTCACACTGTTTACAGAATTTCAGTTTTTCAGCACTTTTTTTTTTCCCTCCACACTTTCATTTTGTTTCATTGTTAGGCTTGCTGGCTGCTTTGGGGTGCTGTTGGATTCTTTTTTAAATTCTTGGTGGTGAGAACACCACAGAATTATGGTCTGTGGTGTGTCTCTGCTTGACGCCAAGAGCACAGACACAATCAGCTGTGTCTCCCTGATGAATTTGATCCAGTGGATGAAAGGCCTAGGAGCAGGCAATACAAATAGGCAATACAAATAGATCTGTCTTTGAGAGGCATATGATGGTTCCCTCATGCAGCTAGTAAAACGTTTTCATAGTTATAGGATATTTTCTTAATTTTATGTTCTCATTTTTTTTCATCCCCCACCCCCCTACTTTTCAAGTTCAAAGTTT
>JADBJO010021543.1:7500-25000 GCA_016801955.1 Conus betulinus
TTCAACTTCTTGAATAATTTCAATATTTTGCTTTAAAGACAGACCTTAGGGATGTGCAGACGCCACGATGAAGTGGCCCATTAAATCAAAGCCCGGCACCCTCCTTCTCTTCCACCCAACCTCCTCCCTCTAATATCTCCACTACAGTCGCTGAACTTTATCCCACGTGAGTTGACTGCTCTGCTTCGACAATCACAGGCACTCTGATAAAAGGACATTAGAATACGAAACTATTGCTTACGAATTACAGAGAGTGACGTTTACCAACCAACAAATGTGCAATAAAATAGTGTGTACTATTTCTTCTCTTTGGAAGCCAGAATGGTTGCAGGTGTCGACGGCGCAATTTCATACATTTCCGCGACTATCGTCTTCTGTTTTGCTGGATTTCTGTCAACTTTATTGGATAATTTCAATATTTTGCTTTAAAGACAGACCTTGGCCACATGCCAAACAGTCTTCTTTAGTGCCTAAGCTTTTTAAGACATTATACAACAAAACATAAGAACACACTGTACTCATGAATTATGAGATAGCATTCTGTTTCCAGCACATTCCTACCTGTAGTTGGGGATTCAAAGTGATTTTTTTTTTTACAAAAACATTCATGTCAAAAAACGATGTGTATGAGATTATTATAAATAATAATAATAATTATTATTATTATATAAAACAGTTACGTGTTTGCACAAAATGCTTCTCTCCATGATGTCATTTTGTTATTTAAAAAAAAATAATCACATCAGTCGTTTACATTCACTTATTGATCATTTTTTTTTCTTAATGTATCTATTATTCCCTAACTAGCAATTTACCCATAGGGATCGATATTGACCAAAACTTAATCCCTAGCTGACTTTTCTTTGCGCTACATCGACATCGACCACTTTCTCGTCGTACGGATTACTAGGTTTTCCTTTTTACACCCCCAAGGTTGAAAATCAACTATCTGTTTTGCCCAAGCCAAACGTCCCGTCCTCCTGTCCGGCAACTTCAGGTCTCCCATCACGCCCTATTGAGTCATAATGCGTGTGTAAGCATACAAGTATGGGCGAGTGTGTGCAAGTGCGCACGTGTATGCATGCGTATGGGAGTGAGTGTGTGTGTGTGTGTGTGTGTGTGTGTGTGTGTGTGTGTGTGTGTGTGTAAGTGCGTGTGCGCGCGCGCGCGCGCGTGTGTATGTGTATGTGTGTGTGAAAAAATGTTTGTGTGTGTGTGTGTGTGTGTGTGTGTGTGTGTGTGTGTGTGTGTGTGTGTGATGAATTGGTATGTGTACGTGCGTGCGTGCGTGCGTACGGTGTGCGCGAGCGCGCGTGCGTGCGTGCGTGCGTGTGTGTGTGTGTGTGTTTTTTCATGTATGTAATTGTGTGTGTGCATGTGTGCTTGCATGTCTGGTTTCATGTTGAATTGAATTGACGTGTGTGTGTGTGTGTGTGTGTGTGTGTGTGTGTGTGCAGGCACAAAGGGTGCGTCAACCTCTTCTGCTCCTGGCCTACCTGCTTCCTCATTGCTGGTGATGATATGTTCTTTTCTATTGACATCCCTGCCTTAAATATAAGAGAAGTTCTTCTGTTCACGAGCTCGCGCAACTCGGCCTGTAGCTGCTCAGTGGGAGTGAACTGGTCCTGATCACGTGGTACTAATATTTTATTAATAAAACTGGATCAAATTGGTACTTCGTATCTTGTAAAACCAACGGAGCAGTGTTTCTGTATTGGAAAATATGTGACCTCAAATGACATTTGTTCCACATTGCAAAGTTTGGTCAGTTGGTCCAAAGTAAGATTTATCTTTTGTCTGCTGAACTGCACGCACGCACGCACGCACGCACACACACACACACACACACACACGCACGCACGCACGCACCCACTCATGCACACACACACACACACACACACACACACACACACACACACACATTCGTCCTTTTACCTATATGAGTTTTATACGTCATTATTTACACGTATTTATTTGTCTTTCATTTGATGTCATCAGTCCATGACCAAAACACTGACGATTTCGGGTTTTTTTTTCTTTTCTAGTGGAAGTAATAGGAACATCCTCAAATATATTTCTTTTTAATAAATAGTTAAGTGTTTTTTGACATTCTACACTATACGTCACTAAATCAGACTTAAGGCAGAGTACAAGCTGTTTGTCGGTAAGTTGTTCGGTCACTCACTGACTGAGTATTCAATGACTAACGCACTGACGCCCAAGAAAGTCAATACTGCATGGTGACTATAGCCCCACTGATCAGCCTTTGGCGTGAGTTCGTGTTCATGACAATGCCTTGTTCCCCAGACCTTGGGTGTCTTTACGCCATTGTTTGTTCTTGTTGAAATGTTTCGCTGTTTTTCTTTGTGAGAGTTAGTTGATTTGGTTAGAGATGTTGTCAACGTTGTGCACCCACGGCATTAAATCTCATGTAGGATGATCTGTCTTCATAACTTGTTACTCAGACTAAAGGCAGGTGAGGACAGTGCTTCTCTGGGTCCTCCCCAGCACCTTTGGGTGTTTCTTTTTGTTCTTTGCCTTAACTAGGCTGACCCTGGAGAAAGGTCCAGTGACTGTGAGGAAAGACCCACTGACCACAGGGAAAGTCCTGTTGACAGTGGGAAAGACTGCAACTTTGGATTCTCTCTTGAGGGCACATAAGACCGTTTGGCGAAAGCTTGGCTGTGTCTGGAGTGGCACTGTCTTCATCTGTCCGTGGGCAGGGGTGGTTGGGTCTGTGGGGTGTGCTCGGCAGCTGGAGGGTGGTGTTTTTCGCCGATGGGCTCTGCACGGGCTGGTACACCATGGGGATGCTACTTTAAGGCTGTTACGAGTTGCATCCTGTAGCCTGTTTACCTCTGTTCAGGAGCAGTTATGTCCCTTGATACCTTAATGGAGTGTCCTGCGCGTGCCTGTACCCATTGTCAACACAGCGTAGGCCTCCAAGGGTGATACAGGACTGCTCTAAAGGCAGGTGAGGACAGTGCTTCTCTGGGTCCTCCCCAGCACCTTACTCAGACAGCAGTTATTATTGTAGTGTGTACTTACTTACGTGGTTGGAATTTCATCATGCACTTAGACCCTGCATGGATGCAAAATTTACTGCATTTTTCACTTGAAAGTTTGACACTGCATGGTGCGTATAGTCCCACTGACAGGCCCCTGGTGCATTTCTACGTTCATGGCTGAGGTCCATTGAGACACATGAACGTAGTGTCACTCAACGCTTGTGTCATTTTGGCTTCATGCTTTTTTTTCCTGTTTTGGTTATTTGTTGTGTTTGAAATATTTTGACCAAACAGATTGAGTCTGGATTTGCTTTTGACATCATACACACACCGAATCAAATATCATCCAAGTGAGATTCAAGTTGTTTGGATCACATTTGTCAGGACAGTTGTCTATGTGGTCCCAGTCACCATTACAGCTCAGCCATTGCCTGAGAAGTTGGCGTTGCATGGCGAACTTAGAATCACAGATGAACTTTTGGCAGGATCTGGTGCGTTTAGTTTTGGCTTCCTTAACAATTGACGTGCTACATTCACATGATGTGCGAATTTTCATGCGTCGTTCCTTCTCTTTCATCTCTTTCCCGTTTTCTTTTTTCTGGTCTTATACATAAGCAGTTTTAGATAAGAGGGGAATGAACATTTCAACATTATAAGAGCTGCAATGTTGTTGCAGTAATTATGACTACCATTAGACATTTGAAGACTGATGACTACACGATTAACTCACAGTAAAAAAAAAAAAAAATCACAATGTCGTTGATAACAGTTGTTTACACATGTTGTGTTCAACGCGTGCGCGAGTGCTTCCACGTGTGTGTGTGTGTGTGTGTGTGTGTGTGTGTGTGTGTGTGTGTGTGTGTGTGTGTTTGTGAATGTGTGTGTGTGTGTGTGTGTGTGTGTGTGTGTGTGTGTGTGTGTGTGTGTGTGTGTGTTGCACACTAGAGTAAATGCCAAATGAAATTACCAGATTTTTCAAAGCACAACATATATCAATGTATAGAACACAACACACACACACACACACACACACACACACACACACACACACACGTTCGGAGATTTTCAATGGCTAGTTAAAAATTACAAACCGTAACTTAGGGATCTCAGCCAGATACTTATTGCATCACCATGCTATACCAGAAGTGGCGCGCACAAACACAAACTGAGCACCATTCCAGCAATTTTCAGAGCCGCTTGGTGTTACAATGACTGCAAGAAATATTGAATTATAAACAAATCTGGCTCTTATGTCTTAGATTGAGGAGTCAAGTTAGGGTTTCAAGAGGTCACTGAGGAGAAACAATCAGGTTTCGAAATACTGGTATCTGCCAAGGAGTATGATATGTTAGTGAGTGTCTTCCCTTTTGGAGACGGTATCCCCCTGGAGATTTTTCTTAACCCGTAAATGAACACAGGTTAGGCAGCACCAGCGTCGCGTCCTTGTTTGTCAAACCACTTGAAGCCCATCAGGGGAGTCCTGATGCGATCTTAAAGGCTAAGAGTCAATACTAGCTTATGTAAATCTGTCTTTGAAAAAAAAAAAAAAAAAAAAGAAACTTCTTGGCCCTACGACGGAATTGAACAAACTATTCCTGAAGTACCATGGACAAGATTAGGCCCCCGGTTATATCAGAAGTATGCCAGAAAGTGCATGTATACCTGTATTTTTTTTTCTTAGCCTTGTCGCAAAGGAATTAATTTGTTTACTCAAAAAGAAAGTTTATAGTGGAAGATAACACCCAGAAATTTCACTCGCTTGTTTGGGTATATCAGAGTATTATCAGTCCTTTTTTTTGTCACAGGTTCTCTGACCTCAAACGCAATAGTTTTCTTTGCAAGAAGACAAGTGTTTGTTCTGGTTCAAAAAGCAGGAAGAAAAAAGAAACTGGCATGAAGTAGGAAGAAAGAAATATGAGATCAGAGGAATGTGGTATAGTGGGTCGGAAAAGAAGACGCACGGGCAGCGCAGAGCATGCAAGCACGTGCTCTCCACGACCTGACACGCTCTCCACGACCTGACCCAGCTGGGGTGACCGTCCCCTACAGATTCGGTAGTGAACTCAAACTGGTGAGACTTCCTCCTTCATGATTGTGTCACGGAAAGTGACACAAAAAAAGACACTGCTGTGGTTTCCATGTCAATGAAAGAGAGCCGCGTATTATTGTCATTATACAACGAGTTGAAAGATGACTGTACAGCTTTAATTGGAATACATTTGTCTCTCTCTCACTCACTCACTCTCTCTCTCTCTCTCTCTCTCTCTCTCTCTCTCTCTGTGAATGCCCATTTATCCACCTTCATTCATGCAGACGACGTGTGTGTGTGTGTGTGTGTGTGTGTGTGTGTGTGTGTGTGTGTGTGTGAGAGAGAGAGAGAGAGAGAGAGAGAGAGAGAGAGAGAGAGAGAGAGAGAGACTGACGCAGTTTTTATTGCCAATAGCAAACAAGCCTGTTGGCAAGGGGGTTACAATGGGCGCTGCCTGATGTTCCGATGTTGAACAGTCCAAAAAGTCAACAGTCCGACGCTTTCTGTTCCGACGTAGCGATTGTCGCCACCCATTCTGACTATCGATACTTCGGAATTTCGAAACAAAAATCTGTTTCAACAGTCCCAAGAAGCGCGTTTATCCGACACTCCTGATGAATTTTTTTTCCGACGTGTCGATAGTCCGAAAGTTAATTACACACACACACACACACACACACACACACACACACACACACACACACACATATATATATATACATATATATACATATATATATATATATATATATATCTATATATATATATATCTGTTAATGCAATAATTGTAACCGGTTAGGGTCCGATGTTCCGACGTTCAGTGTCCGATGTATCAACAGCCCGAAGGCCGAAAGTCTGACGTAGCGACAGTCCGAAGAAGTGGTGCGTTAGTGCGACGAAGCAATTGTCCGAGAATTTTTTTGTCCGAGGCGTTATAAGTACGACGATTCGATAGTCTGAAAAGTTGATTTACAGAAAAATATAAATCCGACGTAGCATAGGTTCGACGTGTCGATAGTCCGAAAGGCACTGGCACACGTAAGCTCGCCTTTTACAGCATGGATTGTCGCCCCCCAGTACTGATTGTCAATCCGTGCCTGAAATGGCATTATGTTTTCAAAGCGTCCAACTGATTCTGCAAACCAACAGGTGTATTCGCAAGGAGAACAACATTATCAGCAAACGACATTAAAAACAGCTCAGTTGTCCCTGGTAACATTTGGGTCCCATGTTTCCCATTCTCTGAAATATTAACTGCAAGCTCGTTAATAAAAAAAAGCAAACAACTGGGGACTGAGCAAACATCCTTGTTTTAAACCACGTGGACAATTGAAATTATCAGAAATAATGCATTTTCACGAACACATGCAAGGACAGAATCACACATCCCTCGCACAGCAGCCTACAACTTTCCATTTACACCACTTTTTCCCTAAAACATTCCACAAGACATTTCTGTGACAGAATCAAAAGCTTTCTGGAAATTAACAAAGGCAACATAAAATTTTGTTTTTTTTTTTTTTTTTTAAACAGGTATTTCTGGACTAAGGCATGCAATGTAAATATGTGGTCTATTGTACTGTATCCAGATCGAAATCCAGCGAGTTCTTTTATAATTTTCTCCTCTCTTTTCTGCCCATGTAGTTAATCTTTTATTCAGAATATGTGTATAAATTTTTGCTTAGAACACCTGTCAGTGCACCGTCTTGGAATTTATCTGGATTGCTATTATCTCCTTTTTTGTGAAGTGGGGTTATTATCGATTTGACCACGTCTCGGGAAAAATTCCTTTATCGAACAGCGAGTTAAGCAGATTACTATAAAAATCAATGGCCACAGAATTGGCACATTCGAACATTTCACAAACAACCTTATCCGGACCAGCGCTTTTGTCATATTTCATATGATTTATGCTGTTTAATACCTCCTCACGTGTTATCACATTGTTAAATAATGGTTATTCTGTACATAGACCTTCATTGTCTGCCTCTATATTTGAGTCTTCAGAATCGTTGTTTTCTTTTCTTTCTTGACATAAATTGTTTTACATTCTTTTTTTCAATTTACTTAATTTAGCTCGTCGATATTGCTTCAAGCATCTTTTGATTATTCTTTTTTTTTTCTACGCTCGCTGTCAAACCACTCATTCACTTTTCCCTTTTTCCCCCGAAGATCACACCATACAATTAGCAGCACTACATAAAGCATTCATAAACAACTCTAAGCATGAGTTTAACATCAATGTTAAGGAATTGTATGGCTCTGTCGGCACACTCCTCTGAGTTTTAACTCCTCCTATAGGCTTCTGCACATTTTTTAGACCATATAATGCGCTTCTCTTCGCAAAACACTGAACATTCTTTTTTCTTATCAATGCTACCAGTTTTCCATTTAATTTCCAATGGCAGATGCCAAGAGAACAAACAATGCCCGACTTTCATACTGCAATGTTTGAGCAAGTCTCGACATTCAATGAAATAGTCAATAACCCTGCTACCACTCGGCGACTCAAAAGTGAATTCTCCTTTTGAAGTGTTCCCATACGTTCCATTCACAATTTTAAGATCAAACATGTAATGTAAATCCAAGATAGATTTGTCAAACTTATTGATAAATAATCCTTAGAACGTTGCACCAAAGTATTTTTTAACATTTGCGTTAGTATTTTCTACTAATGTTAGAGTCACACTCATCATCATCATTATCCTCCTCCTCCTCGTCATTATCATTGTCAACATCAACAACATCAGCAACATCATCATGCTCGTTATCAGTAGCAGCAACAGCTGCATCATCATCATCATCATCATCATCGTACACACCAATAACATTATTATCATCATTCCCGACGAGAGAGAGAGAGAGAGAGAGAGAGAGAGAGAGAGAGAGAGAGAGAGAGAGAGAGAGAGAGAGAGAGAGTCCCTCTCTCCCTAATTCTGTATACGTGCATCTGTGTATCTCTGATGTGTGTGCCAGTGGTGTACCATCCCAACAGGTTGTTCCCAGATCTGTTAAAATTTAGTTTGGTTTAAAAAAAAAAAAAGCTGCAGAAATTATTTAAAAAAAAATCCACGAACTTCAATGTGCCTATGTCCTTGTTTTACATAACAGTAGTCATTACCAAAAAGGAGGGAAAAAAAAAAAACCCTTACCCTCGCTCACATAATCTCTTATACTTCCGATCTTCGAAATAAATACACTCGCGCGCGCGCACGCGGACACACACACACACACACACACACACACACACACACACACACACACACACACACACACACACACAAACACACACACACACACACACACACACACACACACACACACACACACACACACAAACACACGCACACACATACACATATACTGTGAATAGCTAGCGGAAAGCTATGGTTAGAAGGGTTAACATTTTTTTAGTTAACATGGAAGTTTGAAATCTAAAACTGGACAGAGACAAACACGTACTGGCATCTTACGTTGAATTATCTCCCAGTATCCTCAAAACGTCGCCTCCATAAGAACGTGTCCCTTGTAAGAGATTCCATTGAAACTAGAACGTTTTGTAAAGGAGTAATTTAGTAACGGCTTCAAAATGGAACTGATCACTCGGACTGCTTCCATGATATTTGACTTCCCTTTAAACCATATTAGATACTCAAGCATACAATCATAAATTGATATTCATATTGATTTTTACCACTTATTTCTTTTTGGCACTTTGCTGCCCTGGTGCCCAAATTTTCCCTTCACTGGCCACCGTGGAAGGCTGCTGGGTTGTGACTTTACCCCACAGTGCTGACAGTACAACTGACCCTACCAAAGACCATGGATGGGTCAACACAAGCCGGCGGTATTCTGGCCACGAGTTCGACTAAGGAGACGAAATTCGACACCAGACACTGTAACCAGTGGTTCTGCTTACAAGACGGAGAATTCGTTAGTCCAAGTGAACTGTAATTGAAAGGTTTGACATCGACACTTAACTGTTCTCTTTTTTTTCTCAGTTGTTATGAAAGTAGATTTTCCGTTATATTAGCCGAATTCGACTCAAGTCTGTAACATTACTTTTTCATAAGTTTAACTACAAAGAAGAAAAAAAAGGACCTACTGTGAGAATTATGACATTTGTTGTATCTTCTGATTCCCTTCGGCCCCATTCATTTTGCTTCGAGCCCAGCCTATCTCAGAGACGATTCGTTCTTCTGATTTTGTTTTGTCCATTGCTTGTGGCACTTGTGAAACTACTTGAAACTGGGCTATGGTCTCAATTCAAGTTTATGATTCCGTATCCGTTTTTTTTTTTTTTTTTTTTTTTTTTTTTTGCATCTCTCTCTCTCTCTCTCTCTCTCTCTCTCTCTCTCTCTCTCTCTCTCTCAAATGATCGATCGATCTTTCTGTCTTTCGAGTCATTTACGTATTAATGATTGTATGTTAATTCAAGTTGATTTTCTAGTTTCAAGCTTTGCTGTAGAATGTTGATATAAATAATCATTGACATTCCCCTGCACTTCCCGACATTGTTTATTACATGTGAATACTTGATGACATTTCCAGATATTCCTAACATTATTCATTGCAGCAAAATTGGACGGATAACGAGGTCTGTTAAAAAAAAGAGAATCAATTCATGATTAGATCAACATGGGATTCCAACCATTTCATCAGCTTCGCTTCGTTGGACTTGGTCAGTTTTTCCACCAGTGTGTTGAACGTGTACATGAAAGGATTGACTGAAGAGTTTAACGGTAACACAAAAATAGCTAGGGCCACGTTTACTTCTGCAGGAATGGGAGTACCAGCCAGTGCCCAAATCCCACAGATTCCAATAGGAAACCAGCACATGAAATCTGTTACTGCGACAGTGATCAGCCGTTGAGCTATGGCTATGTCCCTTGTCATTTTTGTCGTGTTGGTTTTCAGTGCATTGCCTGGACAGACCAGTAGATGACAGCCTGACCAACAGAGATGAATAAAAATAGAATGAAATTGAGGACAATGAAGACACTGAAAGCGTAAACTTTACCTTTAAAGTCATACGTCATGACTGTTAGTGGAATACATATACTTGTCTGGCTATAAAACTCCCAGTGTGACGTCACTGGAAGCAACGGCAGCAAGGCTAAAAACCAACCGATGATCCAAATCAACAGACAAGCCACTGCTGCTGACTTTCTCTCAAATCGAACTGTGCTGAATGGAAAGTGAAGGACGATGATGAAACGATCCAGAGTGATCATCCAGATGGTCAGAGCTGACACTTCACTGGACAACAGAGACAGAACTCCAGCCACCTTACAGACTACACTGCTTTTCCATGTGTCATCGTAATGAAGGTATCTGCCACGGAAGATCTCATCAGCTGCCCCAATGACAGCAACGTAGACACCCATCAGAAAGTCGGCTAGCGCAAGATGGGTGACAAACAAGCTAAACCCGCTTGATGAAGTATGACTTCTCTTAAACAGACGTGCACCAAAGGAAAAGACATTACCAGCCACAGACAGACAGGCGATCAGCCACAGAAAACACACGGTATGTCCACGACTGTAATAAATCATTACACGATGAAATTTCTACGTTTGGAGCATAGCAAGATGACTCATGAAATCTATAGGGAAGTATTTCATTGCAACAGAACTTGAAATTTTCGGTGACTATTACTTCTAAATATGATAGGTCTTTAAAGATATCAAGTGGAAACATTTTTATGGGGCTACCGTCCATGTACAGTTCAGTCAACCGCTGTGTGAACTGAAATCCATTTGCACTGATAGTGTGAATAGACGTAAAATTTAAGTGTAGTTGTTGAAGCCCTGGGAAAGGTGACAAGAATACTGTTTCCAATACTGCCAGGGGTGTGTGCGACAGATCTAGCATTGTGAGTGTGTGGTGTTGTCTATCAGTTGTGAGATCATTGGACAGTGAGGTCAAGGGGTTATTGGACAGGGATAAGTTTTGAAGATTCTCTAAGCCAAAGAAACATGTCACATGAACTGTGTTTGAAGTTATTGCCACTGAGATCAAGAATCCTTAAATTCAACATGTTCAGTTTAAGTAAAAGCGCCAATGAGCACTTGGCCAGGATCAAGTGAAAAAGGCGATCATGATTATTCACGTCCGACAGTGTCATACCTGAACCTGTGCATCCAAGTAACGGAGCTGAGGGAAAAAGTGCTGTGGGAAAAGGCTGAGAGCACAGAAATGTGTGATCTTGACACAGACAGTCAACAGGACAGGTCAAACCACACAACATCTCATCATCACGCAGTGGACAGTGAGGCCAGCCGTCACACAGGTGGTCACTGTGAACACAGATTGTTGACACTCTGCACCTGAAAAATCCTGGACACGTTAGATCTTCACATCCTTCTTCATCTGGTGGTCAATACAGTCGTACATCCCATTGCATCGTGTGTAGACAGGCAGGCAGTCGTTGAACTCACCAGGACAACGATAGTGGCTGTCAGGACAAGGCTCTGTGGAATTCATTGGAATGGATGTAAACTTTCTGATGCCATCAAAATTGATGAGGACAGGGGATGCCATAAACGTGAATTTAACATATATGTCTTTGAATGCTCTACAATTCCTCTCGTCTGATTCGCCATGACAATGAGATGTTTGATCACACACACTCTTATAAGACAGACACTGACCATTTGTGCATGTAAACGTGTTGCCACACAAAGGATACTTACAAACAGACTCGTCACTCTGGTCACGACAATCAGGTAGAAAATTACACACCAGGGAGTAGGATAGTGTAGTTATTCCATCACGACATGTGAATATGGGTGATAATGTGGTATGGTGGTCCCAGACGTAATCTTTGTGCATGTCTGACAGTTGATTTGAAAAACTACACGGTGTGGACTCTTCCCTGCACACGTCATACTGATTAGAACCACACACGAGAGAGGCATATGTCCAGTGACCAGCGAGACACTTTGTCATAGATAGTTGTCCCATGAACCCAGCCTTCATAATTGTCATTAAAATTGGCTTCAGCTGATAGGAGTAATGCTCGGTTTGGTTTGGTCTGAATTCACAAACTAATCCAGAGAACAGTTTTTTGTATATGCAGTCTTCCCATTTTATACCTGATAGAACCGTCTTGTAAAAAGCTGAACATGTCCTGTAGCATTGTTTATGACCAAAATGTGTTACCGATTTACTGTACAGCATCATGGGGGACACGAGGGACCTGTAGAAATACAAAATATCAACAGAATGAAAGAGAACAGAACGTTTTCGCAGAATCTGATGTCTGTACATAGCTGGTGATGACATATTGTTAGAGTGGAAGTCACCCACAGTCGACTTAGTCTTAATGCGTGCATCTTAGTTAAGGCTTTAAGTGAACCAAACCAGTCCCTCACACATATTGGAAAATGCATCCTGCCCCCCAGTGAAGCACAGTAGTCATCACCTATTGCTGTCACGTCACGGTCATTACAATGGGACGGATTCAAGCTCTTAAAATTTGTAGTAGCAACTGCTACACAATGCTACCAACCCCTGACACTGAGAACTGCTGAAGGGACAGTGTTCTGTTTCATCCCGCCCATCTTCACACTCTGGCTGATGGTTACAGGCCACGTGGTGATGGAAGCTGGCATAGTGATCCACAGAACAGTTCCACAAACCACCGGCTAACTTCTGAGGGGCCTTGATCTCGGGAATGAAAGAATAAACAAGCCGAAAACAGGTTGTTTTCCTTTGGACACAATGATTGCGTTTTGACAGTTCAATAGTCATTTTATAAGCTTGAATCACACACATGAAGTCGGACGTGTAGTCCGTCTTTTTCTGCTCCACACAACATGTGTTAGTATTCTAAAGTGACCGGCTGAATACGCCAGGGAATGGCGGAACAACACAACATCTACAGAATACCTGGCAGTTTCTATGAAGCGCACCACGACTACATTTTGTGCCGGGACAGTTACATTCCTGTGTAGAATATACTGGTCAGAGGAGCTTGCGTTTGGTCCCACTGTGATGTAACCAGATGTTGGTGACGTCATAACTAGCACCAGATCATCTGACATTCTGTGCTCTTGCCCAAATTCACAAATAATGGCAAAATTGTAAATCATAATCTACTGACAAGCGATCAAGATATTTTGTTCATGGTTTCTTGTTTGTTTTCTATACGTTTTTTTAAAGGAAAAACCACTGTCATGCATGCACTCATGTTCGCTCGCGGACACACTCAAACAACCTCATATATGCACCTCAAGATGTGCGCGCGCGCGCACACACATATATAACAGACTAATAAATTCCGAGGATAAGTAACCGAGCACCGTTCCAGCAGTTTACAGCTTAGTGTTGCAATGACTGCAAGAAATATTCAATTATAAACAAAGCTTGCTCTTATGTCTTAGATTGAAGAAATAGGAGGAGATAATCATTCATATCTGCAGTGGTAGTTTAATTCTGCCTAACTAGCAGTATGTGCTTGAGAGGGTGAATGGGAAATAATAAATGCTTCTCAAAATGAGCCTTCAGCAAGCTTATAGTCTACAAGGGGGAGACAATCTCCAATGGGGAGGAAACTCACCAACATATAACTCCTGGTCAGATACCGGTATTTCGAAATTTGGCTTTTTACCTAAAACTAAGCCACCATGACTTATTCTAGGTCATTTAATCTTCAAAACCCATCTAGTTCAATGTGACTCATTTTGAGCTGCCTGATCTTCCACGAGACATGTGCCAGCTGACTTGTTACGAATCACAGGACCTTCAAGGTTGATGTGGTTAGCAGTAACCCATCCTTTCACGAACGTGTTGGTTATCATTACCAGTTTTGGGTCACAACAGTCTTTAACATTACTTAGGGGGACAAGGTTCCTTGTGGGTCATGTAGCCTCGCTCTTGGTCATATTCATATAACATAGGTCAGTTAATCTTGAATGTGAGAAAACATACAATGGAGCAAAACATAATCTGGTGGCAGGGAAACGTAAACCTGGAGAACGTAGATCAGGAGAAATGATAAACTTGTAGAAATACAGACTTGAGGGGAACACACATAACTCTAAAGGATGGACTGGAAAGGGTGGAGGACACATAGCTACGGTGGGATAAGAATGACGGGGACGGGTAGGAGCTACAGACTTGTGGAACATAGACCTTCAGCGTTTTATCTGAAAAATCAAAAGTCACACACATGTCCTAGTTCAATGAACATCAATAGGATATCTTGGAGATCTATAGGACAAAGTGTGCAAATGCTAAGGAATTTTTATTTCGCCGCTTTTGCTTTTACACACACACACACGCACACGCACACACACACACACACATACACACACACACACACACACACACACACACACACACACACACACACACACACACACACACACACACACACACACACACACGCCCACGCGCGCGAGCACACACATACGTACAGAAAAAACAAAATAACAATAAAGATTGTTACTGGCAAGTTACAACAGAACTGAAACGAATCAAAACGCTTGTTAACCTGATATCTTGCAACTTCAGTTTTGGACTTGAAACTTGAATGAATCTCAATTTACTGGTTTGATCACTTGATATCAGCAGGACTTTACATTTACAGCTTCTGACATATCCGGTATCCTTGAGGTCACTGTCCAGATGGAGGAAAACTGTAAATGGTTGAGGAGAGGAGCTCCATACGTGCTGGTTTTAAAATCGTTTTAGTGGTGTGTGCAGGTCCATGCAAACAGGTGAGATCACTGGGCACAGTTTGCTCAAAAGCATTGACTGCCGTGTTTGACGTGGCCGAAAACCATTGAAATAAAGTGCTGATTCATTTGGAAGCGTTTTGGTCATTTACAAGAGCAACTGGTCAGGTGTCCAATGTCCGATGCTCACATGAATTTCTGGACCATTGGAGATATGCACGAAAAGTACAAAAAAAAAAAAAAAAAAAAAAAAAAAAAAAAAAAAAACCTGCTTAGATAGGCATCATATTGCTTCTTGTAACTTACTAATCAAATCCAGATGAACATCAAGAAAGGTAGGGGGCCAAAATCAGACTTCAAAAACTAATATAACAACGTAGTTCATATATAACTTCAAAGGATGACAATATAAACTAAGCAATAAAAACTAAATCAATCTACTTACAATTGACACAGGTCAAATAAATAATAAACAAGAATTTGGCTGACATTAATGCTGGATGTAATAAACTGCTGACATGTACGTCTATCCAACGAATGGCCATTCACAGCAGACGTGGATTTTGTTTTTGCCCCCAAACTGTGTGGCGATTCCTGATTGGTTGTTTGAAGTAAAGGGCACCACAAGCAGGTTACACTAATTGTGACTAAACAACGACTGACTCTAACGTATCAAAGGTACACAGATTAATGAAGTAATGAATAAGCCTGATAGTTGACAAAGAAGACGAATTCTGTAATATTCAGTGCATTCAGACGAA
Source organism: Conus betulinus (assembly GCA_016801955.1). Classification (NCBI taxonomy): domain Eukaryota; kingdom Metazoa; phylum Mollusca; class Gastropoda; order Neogastropoda; family Conidae; genus Conus; species Conus betulinus. The sequence continues at coordinate 22,982 of JADBJO010021543.1, forward strand.
GACAAGGGTCGAGTATGTCAGTTTGTTATCTTTGCGAGTATCCCATGTCTTCTTGAATACAAAGAACATGGAAATTGCCTCCCTTACACTGGTCATGGAACATGTATGCTACGATGAATTTTTTTTTTATATAACTCCCTTTCTTTCCCTTGTGTATTCTATTTTAGATTTTTTTAGGTCATTATTATCATTATTAAGACTAATCTTTGACACATTTGTTAGATTGTGATTGTCTTTTTTCTCTCGATAACTGTTCTTATACGCAACTTTTAACTGTAGAACTGTAGCTAGTTAATTCTACCTTTATCGTTTACAGAGAACAAAAACAGTGCTGCAAAAGCTTGAAGTGCATTTTGTGTGGGTGTTAACGAGACTGCTGTAATCATTTTCTATAAATCAAATCTTTGTGTTTTTTTTGGCCATCATTCTGCAGCATCTGCAAAGTGTTTCCTTGCTGTCAGAGGTTGAAGGTGTTGAATCAGGACTTGCTGACGGACCAGGGGACCACTGTTAAGCTGTTTATAAAGCTGTTTTGGTCCTACAATTTTCTTTATTTTTCCAGTATGAATTTTCACAATATTGTTGTCCTACATACGAAAATAATCACTATAATATTTTAACAAACAATTGATGAAAATGGTCCATGTCCATGTCTATGTACACAGCAGCTCAAACACATAAACAATTTTGTACCACACTAACTTAATTCCCTAAACTCATTACAACGTAATGCTGGGAAGTAATCTCATTTTCTGAATCTTCAAAATGACCTCATTTAAAGCACTTTTTTGAGAAACAGAAAGGATATGTCACACTTTCTCACAAAAGTATGTAGATAAGAAATACATAAGCGTTTTCTGTCATTTCCCGTGAAGATTAATGCAGTCGCAAATGAAATTATTTTGAGGGGGAAAAAAACCAAGGATCTTCATTTTGCAAATATTCACAGGGCTGATTCACTCGCTGTCACTCGCAAATGATATTTTCACTTAGATTTAATACTTTTCAAGAGTGAAAATAAAACATTTGCGCATGCAGTAATTGGAGTACAGCTCATGGTCTTATTCTTGTGTTTATGTTCTTTCCGATTTTCAATTCTTGCAAGCAGTTGTACAAATAGGTGTCTGTTTTTCAACTCATTTGATGACTTATTAGTTTTCCGAAGGACAGATAAACACACACGCCTCATCATCTTCTCATCTCTCTCTCTCTCCTCTCTCTCTCTCTCTCTCTCTCTCTCTCTCTCTCTCTCTCTCTCTCTCTCTCTCTCTCTCGTGAACACACAACTTGGAAGAAACATCTGAAGAGAACCACATCGAAAGATCCCAGCTTTTTTCTATCAAAACTGTGAGAGTGCTGCATGGCTGTACACGACAGGGACAGTGCCCAATTTAGCGTCATATTGCTATGGCCGCAACGTTGACGTGTCTCTCTGGGTTCCTGGGTCGAATCCAGCGGCATCAGAGACGTACCGACACCAATGTTTAAAGCATTTGGCATTATTATTTTTTTACACTCGTTGCACGCTAAAGGATAATCCAATGCACAATAAGGGTAAATATATCGCACTAGGAGTGCATTTTGAGCTACAAAGCGTGACATACGCATTAAGTCGACGTTACTGGCAGCCCTGATATGCTGTCGACTGGGCTGTAAGCAACATTGTCTGTCTTTTACCAGGACACTACGATTGCTGTCTGGGCGAGATCAAACCCATATCACTAATAACTACCACACCAAGTTGCCGGCTACAGTTCACAAACTATTCAGCTTTCTAACACAGAAGGTTTCAGGCAACTGATCTGGCCAACATAAGCTATTCTGACCCAAACATTGGCTTGAATGCTAGCACATGTTTGTTTATATGTACGTATGTAACGATGGATGAATGAATAAGTGAGTGTATATATATATATATATATATATATATATATATATATATATATATATATATATTATATTCTATTTTTAAATATATATATATATATATATATATATATATATATATATTCTGTTAAA
>JADBJO010021543.1:27500-29354 GCA_016801955.1 Conus betulinus
TGGCTAGTCGGACGGTAATTTACCAAGCTGAAAGTAATAACAAATCAGGCAGCGTGATGGACTGATGCCCTTACCTTTCGCTGCAAACACAGTTCTGACCATTACGAACAAGATCAATAGCTTCATGTTGACGTCATTTGAAACGAATGTATTTTCTGTCTTTGCCATATTGTCAGCTCTCTCTCTCTGCCTCTGCCTCTCTCTCTCTCTCTCTCTCTCTCTCTCTCTCTCTCTCTCTCAAAGAGGAATGTGACTGAAATATATCTCTGACATTGTTACCCAGGGAATATGATCCTGTTCTTTTTGTTTCTTTATGACCGATGTTATGACTGGTGTTAGCTTCGTTATGGGTTGAGATTCCTTGGCAGCAGTGATCAACCTTCCCGGGTACTGTGGATTGATTCAGTCCATACATCATCAATACACCATCAACGATATCAAAACGTCAGAGCGAATCCATAGTTATTCTTAAAAAAAAAATATGACGATGCAATTCAGTATTTGTGTATTCAAGGAAGATTGACAGAAAGCTTTAAAAAGAAAAGTAAAAAAGTATTAGAAAAAAAAAGGTAAATGAAAGGAAGGGTGAATGATGAAAGAATGGACGGTGAATATCAATACTAGACGACTTACCTTTACATTATAAAAAATAACAGATGATACTGGAACGGGAAACGAACAAAAAGTGTTTTGGAAGAAACAAACGTAGACTAATCCACAGTCGCTTCCAAAACATGCAACAGCGGACATCTGTTCTTACAAGTCGGTTTAATACTTCCTTGTCAATTATGTAAGTTGGGTAAGGTAAATCCAGGTTGACTACTGGGAAAGAGTGTTTGTAGGTTTGTGAGGATTAACAGCATTTGTTTATGGAATCGATTATTGGTGTGTGTGTGTGTGTGTGTGTGTGTGTGTGTGTGTGTGTGTGTGAGTGTGTGTGTGTGTGTGTGTGTGTGTGTGTGTGTGTGTGTGTGTGTGTGTGTGTCTGTGTCTGTGTCTGTGCGTGTGTGTGTGTGTGTGTGTGTGTGTGTGTGTGTGTGTGTAGCACTGTGGGTGAAAGCTTACAGAAAAAGCTTTAGTTTGTGAGAACCTGTCAATATATCTTTAAAAAGCATGTATGTATTATTAGTGTGAAAAGCTGGAAAGAATTCGTATGTGAACAATGTACAAAGTTTACTTGTTAATGAAAAGGGTGAATCTTGTTTTGTTTGACTGGTTGTCTGTCGACGTTGCATGAGCAAGGGTCTGGCACTAAGCCTCATGCAGACTGAATCATCACTTATCATCCGTTGGTATGGGGTCAGTCAGATGGTTTTGGCTGCTGTTGACAGGCACTTGGCAAGCTCCTGCAGGTCTGGTCCGTGTGATACCAGCTTATGGGTAAACATGAGTGTGTGGATGTAGACATGGTAGCAAGTATCCTTGCGTGTGTGTGTGTGTGTGGTGTGTGTGTGTGTGTGTGTGTGTGTGTGTGTGTGTGTGTGTGCGCGCGCGCGCGCGCGCGCGCGTGCGCGCCCGTGCGCGCGCTCTGTTAAGTCCAGATTTATTCGTTAGTTATGTGCGTGTATCTGTGTGTATGGGGAGTGGCGTGTGTGTGTGTGTGTGTGTGTGTGTGTGTGTGTGTGTGTGTGTGTGTGTGTGTGTGTGTGTGTGACGGTGGGGGGTGGCGCACGCGCGCGTGTATGTATGTGTGTGTAGGGAGGGGGAGGGGAAGGGGGGGAGGTCAACAGAACAGATTGCTACAAAGTACCACGTGGTTTCCGTTGGTATGTGGTCAGTCAGATGGTTTTGGCTGCTGTTGACAGGCACTTGGCAAGCTCCTGCAGGTCTGGTCTGTGTAATGCCTGCTTTGTG
>JADBJO010021544.1:0-15000 GCA_016801955.1 Conus betulinus
CCCCCCCACACAACTCTTCCCATTCTCTATATACACCTTCTGTGACAAACAACCCCCCACGTCCCTCCGCTGGCCCCCACCGCCCATTCATCCAGCCCCATCCTCAAATCCCAAAACAACCACTGCACTTCACTCCATCCTCTGATCCACACAGCCAACCCAATACCAAATTAATCTCTATCCACGTAACAATCAGTCCAGTGCACGACAGGGGCTGCTAACCCACACAGCAACGGATTCAACTATCATTCAAACCTATGACAGCAATCATCGAGTCAAATACATTCACTGGTCCATAGCAACTTTCATCATCTAGTCTAAATCAAATCTCTAACGTTTACCGTCTAAACCTGCCCCCCCCCCCCCCCACCACACACACACCAACACACAACACACACCACAGAGCACACCACACACAGACCCACGCACGCACATACACACAACACACACACACACACACACACACAACACAAACACACACACACAAACACACACACAACAACTACCACCAATGCACTTTAATCCCTCCTCTTGACCCACAACAGTTAATCCAAGCCGATACATTCCATCCAACATCCCACACCCGACCGCCGAACTGAGCTCATCCTTCATCCTTAAAAAACAACTGATGTAGCCATTCCATCTCCCTTACTGACAATATCAATGCAACCCTTCCAACCTAACCCAGTCCATCGGATCCAGACTAATCCATCTTCCACCCCCTAACAACAATACCAAACAATCCATTGTCTCATCCATAATAAGCCGGTTTATTCTCTGGCCCACCACAACAAGCAATCCATTCTTTACTTCACACAACACACCAAGGTATTCTTTAATCCACACAAGCCTAATCCATTCTCCCAACATACCACATTAACCCAACCCCATCCTGTTCATCCCACAAGTAAAGCACAATCACTCCTTTAATCCCCAGCACAACAACCAACCCATCCCGTCAAGTCAACAAGTACTACCAACTCCAATCTTTAATCTACAAGAACAATAAATCAGTCTTCTAACCCACACCACCATCATCACCCATCACTCTAAAACCCACAACAACAATCAGCCCCGTCTCAACACACAACAACCAACCTCATCCCAGTCTCCAACGGACAACAACAATCAACCCAGTATCAACCCATAGCAACCATCATTTCAACCTTTAACCACCAAGCGTCAATTCATCTTCTGACCCACAGCCTCCAACAGTCCATATTCTAACCTACTCATCAATCCAGCCTCCAACCTACATTAACCACCGGTCCAACCTTTAAACCCGCAGCATAACCCACTTCAATGCATTTCCTTTCTTGTCTTTTCTTCTTGATTTCTTTCCCCCTCTACCTACCTTGTTGTTGTTATTGTTTTTGTTGTTTGCTGTACTACTTATCTGATGATGTTGTGTTTTTGTTGTTGTTGTTGGTTGTCATGGGCTGTTCAGTTGTTGTTGTTGTTGTTGGTTGTTGTTCTCTATCTGCTCTTCCTTTCTCTTCTCATTTTCCTCTTCAAGATGAATGAGGATAATAATGATTGATGATGACGATGGATGATATGATATGATGATAATAATAATTGATGATATGACGATGATGATGAATGATGATGATGCTTGATGATTTGATATGATGCAGGATAATGATGATGATGATGATGGATGATGATTGATGATGATGATGATGATGAGACGAGCAGACAACGACGACCGACGATGACGCTGACCGACGCCCGATGATGTGATAATGATGATGATAAGGATGGTGGTGGTGGTGGTGGGTGGTGGGTGTGGTTTTGAAAATGAAAAAAAGCCGATAAACAAAGAGACAAGAGAAGAGGCAGAGGAAACAAGAAGAAGGAAAGGTCGTTTAAAGAAGAAAAAGAACCAAGAACTTGAACAACAAGAACAAGAAAAGAACCACAACGACAGAACAAGAAACAAGGGAACAAAGAACACGAACAAGAAACAAGAGACGCGATAACGGATGATAATGTAACGTTTACGACAAACCGGACCATGCGACTGAAAGCAAAAAAACAAAAAAAAACGATTTACCAAACCACAAAATTCTTACGGGAGAGGATTCCGATGCAGGACGCTGTGCTTGCCGAGATGCCAAAGGCAGCTGGTGCCCCCCTTCTACCCGTGTTCATCCTCCATCTCCGATCTCTTTGCTTCCGCCCAAAGAAGATGACAGAGACCTGTGAAACTCCAATGCGTTATTTCCACTGCAGAAATGAAGAATGCACCACGGCCCTGAAGCACAGACAGACACAGAATACACTCACAGTACAGGTAGGAGAAGAAGAAGCAAGAGAAGAACAGACGAAGAAGAAGAGAGAACAACAAAACAACAGCAAACAGCAACAGCAACACAACCACAACAAACTACTCTAAAGAAAAAGAAGAAAGAAGAGGGAAGAACAAGAACTAGAAGAACAAGAGGAGGCAAAGGAGGAGGAAGGACGGTACAAAAACGAAGAAGAAGAAAAACAAGAAGAAGGTTAAAGAACGAACCATAAGAACAAGAGATCAAGAACAACATCCTGAGAAAGAAAGAAGAGGAGGAGGAAGAACGAGAGAAGAAGTCGAATATACAGGGATTGTTGCTGTTTGTTGTCGATTGTTGTTGTTTGTTGTTGTTTGGCTGCTGCTTCACTGCTGCTGCTGATGATGTATGAGGATGTATTCTGATGATTGTGATAATGATAAAAAACGATTTTAAAAAGAACAAAAGCCTTGAAGACACAACAATCAAAAACAAAGTAATGAGATAGTAGTGAATGTTATAGGTAAATTAGTTCCAATACATTTGTGTCCAGTTAACGACTAATCCAGGGCGATATGAGGGGAGACTAAATTCGTTTCACATGTCAAGGGTGAGAGTAATATGAACATCTAACACAGACTCAACACAAGACAAACTCCAGCAGTTAATAATCATTATTTTATTCATACATTCTGACTTACAAGAAAAGAAAAACAGAATGAGCAATGAGGTGCTGTGCTGTAGCTATCGAGGAGCTATCGGAGAGAGAGAGAGAGACGAGAGAGAGAGAGGAGAGTAGTCAGGAGAGGAGAGAGTAGGAGAGAGAGAGAAAAGCGAATGCGAATGGGGAATGTTTTAATGCATATAGGCAACAGTCATCTGCACAATGCTAGTGGGAGATATATGGGGACGTGGGTGAGTAAGAGAATGGGTAGATTGGCGGGAAAACAACAGCACGTACATACAAAATCCACACTTTCTGATATACACAATACTTTCAAAGTAAATAACCTTAGCTAAGATTATAAACTCTCTCATTCAAACATAACTATAAGGTTCAACAAGCTCATCATAACTCCTATTATGAGCGTTCTGACTTGAAGAAGAAAACCCACCAGAACACTTCCACAGCTCATTATATTACATGAAGCTATGTCTTGCTTAGACCTGATGTTGATTCCAAACTGGCAGTTAACTGTGTTTTGTCTACGCTTTAATGTGAGGTGAAATATGTATTTTGGGCCACTGCACGAGATAAACTGTTTAATCTAGAAACCATTCAAAAGAATTTCTAACGGAACCTTAACATAGAGGAACCCAGAACCTGTCTCTTAAATCAGTATACAAAGGACATACTATATAAGATGTTTTCTTCATCCTCTTCCGCATTCATACAATAGGCGCAAAATCTTCACGACGGGAATTTCACAAAATCTCTCGGTATTGTTTCTTATAGGGAGTACCCCAATCTTGCCTGTGTGTCAAGCCACTCTAAGGCAAAAGATGTACAGAAAGCTGAAAATAATGGCTAATTCTGAAACACACTGTGAAGATCTGTACAAGATATACTGTAAAGATATGTAAAGACTATCTGTTTTTATCCCTAATCGATGCCGACCATTCTTGAACATACATGTCAACTAGCCTTTTGTTTGAAAATTGGGTAAAAAACACCTCTTATTTTGTCATCCACTGGACTTGCCGTAGCCAAACGATAACTAAGAAATCCGGTGCTGCCTAGAATTTCTCTGATCCCTGTTACCCAGCACCTTTATGCCCGGATCATCAAGGTTTTACTTGCTTAAAGACTAAGCAATGCTTAGGTCACCTACTCAGGCCATGGCTAATAATCTAAGGCAATATTGGCAATAGCTTTCATGTGTGAATTTATGTATAAGGGATGCCTCTTATTCTGAATATCCAATTTATTAGAAGTTTTAGCTGGAACGCCAAGGAATCCTTTTACAGGCTACTAAGTGTACTTTCTCAATTGGCTCTCTAAACGTTGCAGCGACCCCCATATTTCCGCTGAGTACAATAACATTGGCTGGATGTTGGAATCAAATATTTTAAAGACGATTCGCGAGGCATTTCTTTCTTGCAATTGTTAACGCACGACACAGAAGGTAAAGTGCTTTTCTTTTGCCTTCGGTACCATGTGATCGATTCCAGATCTTCACCACTAAGCTATGTAGTATATGTGAAAGAACAGGATCAATCGCTGTTGACTGTTCTCGTTTCTTCACCGTCACAATACCATTTCCTCGTCTGCTTAAATAGCCTTCCTTCTGAACACCTGACTTAAGTCTTAGACTTGTTCACATCCTAATTTTAACCCTACAACAACAGTTGTTTTCAATGAGTTTAGTTCGTGCTTGGTAGACCACCTGTGTGTTGGTAGCAATTAGAGCTACAATCATCAGCAAGAAGCAAAAAGAAGATCTCAATACGCTAAAGCTAGGAAGCACGCCTTTTTGCACTCCATAGGCCAAACCGTTTCATTGATGTGGTTGGCCGATTGTTGAATGAGAGTGAAACCGATGTCGGGACTAAGTCCACATCCTTGTCTTACACCAACAGAGCAGGTCAAAGAACTCCGAGACATCTCCATTGCGAGTCGTACACATGAAACGAACGAGAATCATACATTGATGGTTCATTCAAACATAAAAATTTCCCCTGTATTCCTTCATTGTACAGGGAGGCCTGTATCAATTTTGTCATGGTGAACCGAATCACATAATTTTGTTTGAAATCCACAAAGGCAACATAAAGTTTTCGGACCTTTTGAACATAACATCCTCTGGACAATGGAGTATAAATTGAATATCTGATCAACCGTTGATAAATTTTTCTAAACCAGCTTGATTTTCAACAATTATGTTACTTTCCTCTAACCATGAACACAATCTCTGGTTCCAGAATTGAAGTAAAAGCATTTACCAGTGACCATTAATCAAAGATACACATCTAATGGATCATCAGGGTCATCTATGTTTCCATTTTTGAAATAGGCACACACATGGCTCTTCGACCATTCATATGGATACACACCATATCAAAAAATTTTGTAAATAACAACTGTGAGAAAGTTAACAATAGTTTGACCCGCTGTTTTTAGCATTCTCCAATAAAAATAACCTGTGCCACTTGCTTTGCCACATTTACTTTTCTTCAGTACTTTTTTCTACTTCGTGGTACGCAATGACCCGATTCAGAGTAATGCTTCCCGTTCCTCTTTTATATTGTATTGGGGGATAAGTTTGATTCTATGTACAACCTTCTTTAAAGGAAATGGTTTTTTCAAATGAATACCAAACCAATTCTCTGTGTGTGTGTGTGTGTGTGTGTGTAAAACACATTGAAATAGAGGGTGTGACCCTCAGGACTCAGTTGGGACACAGTGGGCTGGGAGGAAGACAGGTGGAAATGAAGGGGGGGGGGGGGGGGGGGGGGCAGGGGTGGGGGGATGTAGGGGCACGTCAACCTTGAGCTTCGCAAACCTCTACGCAACACTTTGTTGTCCGTATACTTATACTTTAGCTCTTTGAGAAGGAAGTTTATGTCTCTCCGGCCCTGAATGTCTGGTACGATTCTCCTTTGTGTGAGCTTTTAGCAAGATTATGAGAAAATGCGGAATAAATAGCCCTTGGCCATAAAATTTGGTCGTTTGTTTTTCTGTCCTTACGATCTCGGATCGAATGAATACGATGATGAGGTCAATGATGTAAAGGCACATTTCTGAAACGGGCCCCTCCGGCCATCCTACGGATGCGAGCGGCTGACCGGGCGTCTTTACCAGTTTTAACAGATGACAAGGGTCGTCACACATGTGGATATATAAGAACACACACACACACACACACACACACACTAGCGCAACGACCACTTGCACACCAGCACACGCGCGTGCACACACACACACACACACATCGCACAACACTACACACACACACACACTCTCTCCTGGAACAGCATGGGTGCATACATAAACGCACTATCTGACAACGGTGTCACCAGCATAACACTAGGTAACACGAGCAAAGTGTGCAAGTGACATGTAGTACCTATCTTGTCTACTTTGAAGTTATGACCCGAGTCCTCCCACACAAGAAATGCACTACTCTCACTCGTGGTCGTCTTCGACTAGCCATCCGTCCATCTTCCTCAGCGATGCTGTGTGCTGGACTGCTTGAACTCTCCTCCCTATCTTCAGATCACTGAACCATTGGACGTACCAAGTCACGTGACCGAATCAGTGAACGTACATCGGGAGCAAAGATGTAGCAGCAGCCTGGTTCCCTAGTTCATTGTGGTTGTGTTTTGTGCGTGTGCGTGTGTGTTGTGTATGTCATGTGTGGTGTGTGTGTTGTGTGGAGTGTTTGTTGTTTGTGCGTGTGTTTGTGTGTTTGTTGTGTGTGTGGTGTGGTGTGTGTGTGCATTGAAGGGCGAAGATAGAGGTTGGACGGGAAAGGGTGAGAAAGGAATATAACAAGACAATTTTTTTTTTATAATAGTAATTCAGTAATATTTCAGGTGGTATCCTGCAACTGGCGTTTTGAACACTCATGAATGTAACCAGATTTTTTTTTCCTAAACACTGTAAGTCATGGCTCTGCAGTCCTATTGATTTAAGTTATATTCTAGTTTGAATGTGCAAACCTGCTAAAGAGGAGGGGGGTGGGGTGCAGCGGGTACTTGTAAATGCGTCTTAGAGCCATGAAGAGTTGGGTGATGAGACAAATGAAGACCCATTTTCAACGTTGGTGCATGCAGAGATTGATCTATACCGCCACCCAACCCCTCAACGATCTCTCGTCTCTCTCTCTCCTCTGCTCCTCTCACTCTCTCTCTCTCTCTCTCCTCTCTCTCTCTCACTCATGACAAAAGTTTTAACCCCCTCATTTCCTGAAGTTTCCCCCGAAATCAGAGTGTGGCTGCCCATGTTGCGGTGGCGGGTATCAAAAACGGTCACACCCGTAATGTTCTCATCCCCAGCTGATGCATTTGTGCCATAGTGTTTCAAGTACTTTTAGCTGTTTGGATGATCTCTGGAGTCCTTTTAGACAGGATACGACAACAACACACAACAACAACATTTCCTGAAAGCCAGTCCCCCCTTCATCCCATCCTGCCCTTCTTCCTTCCCCCCCCCCCCCCCCCCCCCTCCTACCTCCCTCGCCGACGTATGTTTGTCTGACTTTTCTCGCAACATGTACAGTGAGCAGACTTTCAGTTTCACGTCATGTGTCACCTCCATGAGCATGCCCTGTGGAATTTTTGACAGTTTAAATCACGAGTCGACTCTCTTACCTACCCCCCCCCCCCATTCCTTCTCTTCCTTCTCCACTCGATCTTGGCGTTATGGTACAATTCATCGCTAAACCTCTCTGTCTGTCCTATCTGTCAGTGACAGAACGCCATGGACTGATTGTTTGTTTTGCCTGTCTGCCCAAGCCACCTCTGAAGCGTGCCGCCATTCAGCTGTTTCAGTCACGCGCTACTTGCTTTCTTTCTCCGCCCGAGTGATTTCACGAGGCAGTTTGCACAACTTCACTCACACCTCGGTGTCGAAGCTGAAAACCTCCAGATCCGAGGGGCTGCCGTGTTTGACCCAAACTGCATTGTGTCACACTGCTCGTGTTGAGAAGTCCGTCTGTCTCGAAGACAATGGTGTTGGTCAGTGGATTAGTCAGTTGAGATTGCAGCGCCTGCTGTGGCTGATAAACCTGATCCTCGAGTGGCAGACTCTGTTGCAGTTGCTCCACACTTCTCTGATCAAACAAGATAACCCAAACCCCTTCATGCTCTGCACTTCAATTGACTATCATATTCCTCTGATAACCTGTCATTGAGAGAGGCATCAGGAAACGCCATGTTTAGCTCGATTGTCGAAAAGAGACACAGAACTAGATCAAATTGACAGACTCACCGCAGGCCAAAAGACTGGAAACAGACCTTTTACGGTGTTGTAAAACTTAGACCTGGTGTAGACCAGAGAGGGCATTTTTTCCTATCTCCCCATTACCTCTCTGGTCCTGAGTCAAGTTTCACTGATTGCCCCCCCCCAGAAGAACAGTAAACGGCATCTAGTACCTAAGTCTTCAGACCATGCCTTGTTTGCATTTTTTCCCTTCAATTTCAACAGACAGTCTTCCACTCATCATTGGTGGAATCTGATAGAATGATCAATGAAAACTGTTGATTGCCAAATGTTTTGTAGTAGATGACTCTAATCAGCAGTGGACAGGATGTATACCAGGACCTAATCATACCACTTGAATACTGGACTGCTTTGAAAAACAATCACCCTTCAATTGTTCAGGCCCTTTTTTCACAGTCTCATACCCACATGTTTAAAATCCACTCAACACGTGAGTGAAGAAACCAATGTAGAAACTAAAAGAAGTCATCATAAAGGTCATGCGTTTATCTTAGTCTTTGTATGCAGGCTGAGACGTCTCCATTTTCCATCATGTCAGAGATCAAATGTGAAGACTCTTCAAGCCGGAACTCCAAACCATTCATCTATAAAACTAGGTACTATAACATGCGCAGAGCCTGGGACTCTGGTGCATTCATGGCAACTGGCCCTGCGCAGGAACGAGAGTCTATGCTTACACATTGTCCAGTGGACAGCCAACCCATCAACAGGTCCACATCAAGTGTGATATAATTCGAAAATTCCAACCATGAGGTGAAATGTTTAGTATATTGTGTATTTAACCGCCATAGTATTGTGAAATGTATGTTTGAGCACGTTATAAGCCCAGGGCTTGTTGTTGCTCATTTGTACTGACAATTATGATGGTATTCTGTTTACTTGTTTCTTAAATTAAAGTTATCTAACCAAGTGGTGACATCAAAGGAAAAGGAAAGAGAGTCTTGAGCCTCTCCCAGTGGGCAAGTTTTAACCAGCAAAGTCCTCATGCATCACTGGACTCCTTTTCAGATCAAAGAGACATTTCATGTCCACTCTTTATCTTTTTTATGAGAACAGGCAAGCCCAAGCTAGCCCAGACTGACTTTCTTTGATTTACAAAACAAACGCCATCTCAAGTAACGTTGGGTGAACAGACCGGCTTCTCAAGCGCAGATTTTAAACCTACAAGTGTTTCGCATCGCACCCACAGTCTACGATCACTCTCACTACTTCACTATGTCTGCTGGCTCTTCTCTGTGGCAAGAAAATATAGATATAGCTCTGTATTAGGAAAAGGGAAAAGGAGTGAGTAAGCAGGCTGACCATCATGTGAAGCAGAAAAAAATAATGAATGGTGGGAAGGTAGGAAAGGTTAAACAATTTGACAAACCGGATTCTCCCTCGCCTCGACCCCACTTTCGCCCATTTCTGCATATGAGAGAGAGAGGGGAGAGAGAGAGGAGAGGGGGGGGGGGGGGGGGGGCAGTGAAGCAGAGAGCAAGAAATGGTGTATGTGTGTTGGTTTTGTGTATTTCTCTTTGTATGTGTGTGTGTGTCTGTGTGTGTGTGTGTGTGTGTGTGTGTGTGTGTGTGTGTGTGTGTGTGTGTGTGTGTGTGTGTGTGTGTGTGTTTCATACCCTTCGTGGTTGTCAGAGCAGGCTGGAAATCATCTACACTTACGGAGATTTTAATAATTAAAAAGATAATCCTCTGTTACTATCATCCTATTCCAAAGACTTGATAGATAGGAAATACGATTCCTATCTACACATTTTCACAGATGGTTCTGTTTTAGATTCTTCCGATGTTTGGGCTTCGTTTGTAATACCAACGCTTAGCATTAGAAAGAATTCTATATTACGAAAGGATGTTCTATATTTACAGCAGAGTTATTTGCCATTTTGAAAGCACTAGATTTTATACTTGCCTGTTTATACATAGACAAATACTTATACTATAGGACTCAAAATCAGCGCTGACGGCTGTACATTGTCAATCAAAATCTAGTCGTCCAGACTTGGTGTGTGAGATCTTATTTCTCATTCATCAGTTAATAACCCGGGGTATCGATCTAACTTTAATATGGGTACCAGGGCACTCCAGTTTACGTGGCAATGACTTAGCTGATTTTTATGCAAAGGAAGCTGCAAGAAATAAATCTGATGTTTTGAATTGTGATATCCTTCTTTCTTCATCTGAAGCTTTCCACATTCTGACAACTTCAATCTGAAACCTAAAACAGAAACAATACCTTGAAGATTCAGCTCGGAAGCACAGATGGGATATGACTAAACCAACAAGCAAATATTGTAATCCTCCAGGGCCAATCCCAAATCGTAACCTTGTACATAGGTTGCGGGTTAATTGTTGGTTAGGTAGGTATTTAAAACCGGCACCTGCTTGTGCATGTGTGGTCAGACTCTCGATATCCCTCATTTTTTATTTGACTGTACTAGTACAAAAAATCACTTTCAACCTCTTCATGATAAGATGAAGTCCTTCAAGCTTCCGCTGACTATGGTCAAGTGTTTTTTAATCCCAGTATGAGAACGGTTGGAGCCTGGCAACGTTGGCTGTTACTTTTATTAAATCTCATCCACTTGGAAGAATTTTTAACTCTTCCACCGCCCCACCCCCTCCTCACTGCCTCCTTCCCCCCCCCCCCCCCCCCCCCCCCCCCCCCCAACATTTTTTTTTTTTACCACCATTCGCGAATTTTGGAAATGTTAAAATCTTATTCTAGGCATATACCATATCAGTATGGTTAGGCGTCTAATTTGCACGTAGAGCAAGGCTTTTTCATTCCACCCTCTTCCTCCCTCTCTTCCCCTTCCCTCCCCAATCCATATACACCCATACGCTGTTCGACTCTTACGCGTAATATGTCCAGCCAGTTTCATACTTTAATGATCCTTGACTACCATGTATTGGATATACATGTAGTCACACAGAACTGGTGTTTTCTGAATACCGCTATATAGTGGGCTCTTTGTGTGTGTGTGTGTGTGTTGTGTGTGTGTGGTGTGTGTGTGTGTGTGTGTGTGTGTTGTGTGTGTGTGTGTATGTGTTTGCGTGTGCGTGCGTGCGTGCGTGCGTGTGTGTGTGTGTGTGTGTGGTGTGTGTGTGTGTGTGTGTGTGTGTGGTTGTGTGTGTGTGTGTGTGGTGTGTGTGTGTGTTTGTGTGTGTTGTGTGTGTGTGCGTGCGTTCGTGTTTTGTTTGTGTTTGTGTATGTGAAATTATCTCGTCTATAGGCTTATTGCTTTGATGTTTGGACGAACGAACGAACGAATGAACGAAGTTTAATGCTGTTAGGCTATAACATCCACTATTCCACACAAGCTACGAGTCCAACGAATCGCCACAAATTGATTACTTTTAGAAATCGTAGGGAATCGTGGATTTTTGCAAATTTCTGTTCAAAATCTTGACGCTGTACGAATCGGTTACGAATTTGGTAAGACAGACTTAGGCATATTTCGTGAGTTTCTGCTCAATCGGCGGGAATCATATGAATTGCCCAGAAATAACTACGGTTTTGCAAGAATCGCTTAGGAATACTTAAGGAATGTTAAGAGTCAGTCAAGAATAAGCTACGAATCTTCCGAAGGCATCACGAATCTGGTACGGTTTATAATTCAAATCGTGACTGTTCTTGAAAATTCGTGAAAGTTTCCCTCAATACAGTATAAAAAGCCCTCATCCCTGCTAGGGCATGAGTTCCAAAATGGATTGCCAACGTAGAGCAGCTATTGCTCTGGCCCTGGAACTGGGGTATGAACAGCAGCTGGTGATGAATAGAAGACTGGTTCGAAGAGGAGAAGGGCCCCCAGGGGGGTGGTCAGACCATGGCTGACACCAGCGAGAAGACTAGAGTATGGGCACTATAGCAGACTGATGCAGGAGCTGAGGGTGGAAGATGAGAATGCCTTAAAGCTTTGCCAGCTATTTGAGAATGCCACCCCACCTGTTTGATGAGTTACTCAACAGGACCGGCCCATTCATCCAGAGGAAAGATACCCACATGAGACCAGCCCTAGATGCCGGAATGAAGCTGGCCATGACCTGAGGCAGCTGGCTACAGGGAACCGATACCATACCCTTCAGTATGACTTCAGATGTTGTTAAAGCACTGTGGTATGCAGTGTGCAGGAAGTCTGACAGGAACTGAAGGATGAAGTCATGCCACTGCCATGGACCCACGAGGACTGGAAGGCCATTGCCCAGCAGTTCCAAGACCGGTGGAATGTTCCTCATGCCCTGGGGGCCTTGGATGGCAAGCATATTGCTCTCAGGAAGCCACATAACTCAGGCAGTGTCTTCTACAATTACAAATGCTTCTTCTCTGTGGTCCTTCTTGCCTTAGTGGATGCAGACTACAAGTTCATCTGGATAGACACTGGTGGAGAAGATCATCAATCCGACGGACAACTGTTTGGTGCTTCAGAACTGATGGTGCTTCAGAACTGATGAAGTGCATTGACGACAACACCATAAACTTTTCTGACAGTGATCCTATGCCCTACGATGACAGAGACACACCCTACTTCATTCTGGGAGATGATGCTTTCCCCCCTCAGAACTTTTCTCATGAAACCCTATGGCAGGAGGGGTCTGGACAGTGAGATGATGGTGGCCAACTACAGAATTTCCAGGGGAGACGTGTGGTGGAGAATACTTTCGGATATATGGCCAACATATTCAGATGCTTCCTGGGCACTCTGGAACAACGACCTGAAATAGTGCGTTTACTACCGGAAACAGGCGTCCTGCTCCACAACTTGCTGAGGATCAGGTTCCCTGCCATTGGAAATACCGAGGTGGGACCGGGAGGATGAGGACCACAACATCGTCCCTGGTGCCTGGAGGGCAGATCAACAGTTGGAGGAGATACCCCAACACCAGGCACCAAACAGAGATAATCATGTGGGAAAAGTGATGAGGGACTACCTTAAGGCCTATTTTAATAGTGAAGCAGGTTCAGTTCCATGGCAAGAAACACTAGCAGGAGTAATATTGATTGAATGATGACTGTGTAACATTTTGATGTTAAGTGATTGCCTATTTTCTTACATTTTATTACCATAACAAATCATATATATGTATCATAACATCATATACCAAAAAAAAAAACAAATTTGTCACTAAAACTAATAAGAGACTAAACGAAAATTTTATTTTTCTTTTGTTTTCTATTTTCTTACATTTTATTATCATAACGAATCATATATGCATCATCACATCATATACCCAAAATAAAACAAATATGTCACGAACACTAATAGTCATTCAGTAGCACACACTTTAAGGGGTGGACAGTGTGTCACTCTGAATGGTTTTCACCGAGGTTGAGGTGACTGGGACCGGAGTGACTACTGGTGTGGATTCCATAGGCCCCATGTCCCTAAGTATGTATGACAGGTTGAAGGACCCATCTCCATGGGACAGAGGGCCACTGGAGGACCTCCGGGGCTGCTGACTCTCTGAAGATGGCGCTTGGGACGTGGACGTTGCCAGATGAGAGGTCCTCTGACGGGCTAGTTCCTGTTTGCTGGGGGCATGGCTGTACCCTGGAAACGGGCTGTTGACCCAGGCTGCATCCTGCGAATGCCGCACCGAAGACGCTGGGTCGATGGGTCTGATCTGCCACTGAGAGGGGTCTAGCTGCCACTGTTGGTACTGCTGTGGCCTTGCTGGTGAAGGAGTTTGCATCACACTGGACCAGGGGCGGTCTGCGAGTAGTAGGTTGCTGCTGCCGTTTTTCTGGTCTTCCTGCAGCTTGCAGATCTGCCTGCTTCTCAGCGTTGTACAGGAGGTCAGACATGGCTTTCTGTACGTCCCGATATATGACCTGAGGCAGGCTCTGGAAAGCAGGGGCTTGCAATATCTGCAGCAACTTTTCTTGGCGGTCCCTGCAGCTGTGTAGCTCCTCATCCAAGGTTTTGGACTCCATGGCTCGGCTTTTCTTGCTTCTGGACGCCGTCACATCGGAGCTCACAGTAGCGCCTGTAGTGGAGGATGTGATGCTTTCTGGAAGCTGCGACTCCTCTCCCTGGGACGGCTCCTCAACCTGGCTTGTGGTGGTGCCACCCCGGAAACTCTGCACTGTACGGCGGGTGACTTGTCCGATGTGGGCAGCAGAAATTGAAGCCTTTCCCAGACCCATTGCTGGGGGTCAGACATTTCAACAGCTGCCTGGCCACTTGACTTCTTTCTAAGCTTCCCTGTTTGGGTTCTGATGCTCTCAAAGAAGGTTGTTAGTGCCTTCACATCCTTGCTCAGCTCCCGGGCCAGTTCTTCCACGTGTGGTCCGTTCTCCTCTTATTATAGATAAAATCGTTCCTCTCGAGGAAGAGGGCCACCTCTTCTTGTTCGGTCTCAGTCGGGTTGGACGATACCCTGGCCTTCTTCGGCTTTGCCTGTGAACCTGCTACTTCATCTGCATCACCCACAGACTCGGCAGCCACTGAATCTGCTGCTGAATCTGCAACATCCTCCTCATGCACTTCATGAACAGGGGCTTCTTCAGGTCGTGGGGTAGGGCCGCTGCCTTCTTCTCTGCCTTCTTCTTGCTCTTCTATTGTTCTCTTAACCTTTCCTCTACCCTTGCTCTGCCCTCTGGCTGCTGGTCTGGGCATATTGACTGACTCGTCGTTGTCTGTCTTGTTTGGATTGTCAGGAGCAAATGACATGAATCTAATAGCAACACATTATATACCCATGTCGACTGGATTTAGATATAATTTCTGATTGGTTCATGGTTTTATGGACATTGCTGAAAATTCTTACCTGATTCTTACCCTATCGTAA
>JADBJO010021544.1:20000-29354 GCA_016801955.1 Conus betulinus
ACGTATGCTGCGTACAAGATTGATTGACTGCAGCAGGGCAACTGAGGAATGCACATATTCAGGATGGTACCAGATTTGATTTGTATAGGCATTTAATTTGATTCTCTGTGTTCCAACCTATATATCAATGAAAATGGACATACATTAAAGTATATCATGACTGGATTTCAATTAGGATATCTGATTTGTCTCCTCATCGCTATCGTTACAAAAAGCATAATGAACGAAGCCTTATTTGTCCTTTGTGTAAAGGTGCACAAGAAGACAAGGTCCATTTTGTATCTTTTTTTGTCCCATTTTGAACAGTCTTAGAGATCAGCTATATCCTACAAAGTATCTTGGCCATCCCTCATTGTTTAGACCTGTATTGCTTATGACATCTCAGCGTGGAGATATTGTCAGTTTGCTGTTTACTTATGTAAAGCACATAGAATTCGATCTGATTATTGCTTACAATTCGGTTATCAGTTTTCCCATGTTTCTGTACCCATTTGGTGTTTCGTTTTTGATAGTGAACATTTCCTGTGCCTGTCTTCTGTGCTGTTTACGCAACCCCGTTCAAAGGGCCTAGGGGGCCGTGGCCATCTTGAATAAATCATCCGTATCCCTCTCTCTCTCTCTCTCTCTCTCTCTCTCTCTCTCTCTCTCTCTCTCTTTCTCTCCATGTTTTTGTGTGTAAGTAAATACGTGTGTGTGTGTGTGTGTGTGTGTGTGTGTGTGTGTGTGTGTGTGTGTGTGTGTGTGTGTGTGTGTCCGTTGGTATGGATGATACGTTACACATGGCGTGCACTCTGCGTGAGAAATTGAAAAAGAAGGAAGGAAGGAAGGAAAGTGAGGAAACGATATTGACTGAATGATACTGGAAACGACTGAATGAGGCGCCGGCAGGCAGCTCTTCAATCAGCACTACCCAGGTAGGCAGCCCGTTAAGTTGCGTACACATGAGTGTAGACTGTCAGTGTTTAGAATCTTTGGCAAGGCGCTATATGAATGCTGTTATCATTGTCATTGATAATAACTGAAGTCTCCGTCGCTCTAGAAATATCATACTTGGAAGGAATTAAGCTCGACCATAATAGTTGAGTCCATCTTGAAAGAAAGGCTGTGCTCGTGTTTAAGTTAAAACATCCCCCACCTACCCACCCACCCCCCCCTCCGGTCGCTTCCACACAGTCCACGCTCCTCTCTGAACTTTTTTCCCTCATTCCTCTATGATTCACTGTCCTTGGAACGTGCTCTGTGGATAACCAGACAGATTCTTGGGAGGTCACAGACATACCCCCCCCCCCCCTCCCCCCCTGCTATGGTGTAACAGTCCTCTCTGCCTGCTGTGGATCTGCACGGGAATCCATCTCTTGATACATCTCACAGATGCATCACAACTGCTGCACCTATCTGAATTTTCACTGTCTCGGCTATATTTTGCTGGCTGTTGCAGATTTCGTGTTTATTTTTTGTTGCTGTGCAGGGACCCAATGTATCCCCCATCTCTTATGAGTGTAATTTTGCTCGTTGGACTGGATTTGCATGATTTGCACAAGTTTCTAGATATCAGTTCTTCTAATATCCACAGCATCATCTTATCGTCCTAATCCTCGTCAAAAAGATCCAATTGCAAAGTGAGGCGACCGCAGGCGGAATTCTAAACAAATTTGAAAAAAAAAAAAATGTTGATAAAGCTCCGCCCCAATTACGTTGACAAACGAATCACAAGACAAAACACGACACGTTTCGACATTTGCTTGTTTCATTTTGTCGTCCTGAGTGTTGTGTACCTTGCTTGAAGAATACCTAAGAGGTCGAAACGCGTCGTGGTTTGTCTTGTTATTCGTTTATTAATAATTTGTCCAAACTCGTCCAAAAGCTCAAGAAAGTCTCCAAATCTGTGGCCTTTCACGCCCTGCTGTCACGGTGACCTCAAGTTCGAGTTCCTCTCCGCGTCTGTGTCCTTAGTGAGCCTGTGTCTAGGTCGCCGGCATCGGCGAGTTCATGGGGTGCTGTTCTTGAACGGAGGTGCAGACACCCTCTGAAGAGGAAGCTCACTCTCGCCGGCTGTGCGGACTAAGCAGTTATCGTCGTCAGGATGGGACTTAATAGGTATTGTCCTGCGTATGCTGTATCCGAACAGGCGCCACTGAACGGCACCGAAGTGACTCTGCAACAGTGCAGTGTCTCCTCTGATGGGTTGCCCTGTGACAAATTGATATTGACTTCCCCTGTGGATTGTCGGAAACGGGGCTGCAGCGGAGCAATCCAGGGTATGATTGTGTGGTAATCATTTTAATGGTGGTAGTAGTAGTAGTAGTAGTAGTAGTAGTAGTAGTAGTAGTAGTAGTAGTTGTGTTGTTGTAGTTGTAGTTGTAGTAGTAGTAGTAGTAGTTGTTGTGGTAGTAGTAGTAGTAGTGGTAGTAGTAGTAGTGGTGGTGGTGACAGTTGTGGTGGTGGTGGTGGTGTTAGTAACTACAGTAGTAGCATGATGATGATGATGATGATGATGATGATGATGATGATGATGAGTACGTTTTGTTGTTGTTATTGCTATTGTCTCACTGCGATACGTGTGCGTTTGTATTCTTTGTCTGTAATTTGTTCTTAAGTTTCGAAATAAGCATGGCTCATGAAAAGGAAAGGTACGATTGTGTACTGGGAGCCGGAACGGAGGCCGTGGAGTAATGGGACTTGGGTGCAGGTGACACAGAAGATAAGACCAAAGAAACTTGTGTTGTGAGCCCTTTTTTTCCGTCATTGAGACCCGTGCATGAATTCATGTTGGCACATTTTCAACTGGCTCGGCCATAGCGTTTCACGGAAAGAAATTCCATGTCAAAGGGACATTATAAATTGCGTTTGAATCAGAAAAACTAAGATTATCTCCCATTTTGTTGTGGTGAACGTGCTCACGCTGGATCTTCACGTTAGCCAAAATGTGGTTTAATTTTCCGACTAGAGGATTAGAGAGAGAGAGAGAGAGAGAGAGAGAGAGAGAGAGAGAGAGAGAGAGAGAGAGAGAGAGAGAGAGAGAGAGAGAGAGAGGAGGGAATAGAGAGATAGAGAGAAAGACACAGACAGACAGACAGACAGAGACGCAGACAGAGGTAATGCTGCTTATAGCCCAGCCGACCGCAAAGGGCCATATCAGGACTGACGCAGACAGGCATACATTACACAGACACACAGATAGACAAGTGTGTAGTAGAGGGGAGAGTGGGGTGGGGCAAAGGGGAGGAGGGATCACAAAGAGGGACAGACAGGCAGAGAGACAGAGGCAGACAGACAGAAGACAGAGACAGAGAGACAGACAGATAAAGACAGATAGAGACAGACAGCCAAACACAGACACACAGAGAGACAGAAACATTCTCATGCATGCGCTCGCGCGCGCGCGCGCGCGCGCACACACACACACACACACACAGAGGGAGAGAGAGAGTAAGACAGACAGGGAGTCTATGGTGGAAGGGATAGGGGCGTTAAGGATCTAAGGGGGGACACGGGGGGGGGGGGGGGGAGGGGGGAGGGAATGGGGATGGAGGAGGGTAGGAGACACAAGACAGCAGACAGCAAAGAGAGAAAGAGTGTGTGTGTGAGAAGAGTGACACAGCATGGCAGGTAAAACAAAATGGGACGGAAAGGGAAGAGCAGCGAGAGGGCAATGCGCTGAAGTATAATTGCTGCACTATCAATGACGGGATCTGCGAGCAAGGCAGAGGCGCATGCAGTAATGGAATAAAGGCAGTGATCTGCTTGAAATGTTACAGATATTATATATAATGTACAAATCTAATGTCTTATATACACACCAATACAATAATCATAGATGCAGTGCACGCACTACATATGTTGTGTAATCGCCGTCATTTTTCTCTGCACATGATTACAGTGAGACCAGTTTATTAACTCCACCAAGGCGGTTATGTCTTCACCCTTGAAGAGAATGATGGTCATGATGATGATGGTGGTGATGATGATGATGATGGTGATGGTGATGATGATGATGATGATGATGATGATGATGGTGGTGGTGGTGGTGGTGGTGGTGTGGTGATGATGATGGTGATGATGATGATGATGATGGTGACGATGATGATGATGATGGTGATGACGATGATGGTGATGATGATGATGAAGATGATGGTGATGATGATGATGATGATGATGATGATGATGATGATGATGATGATGATGATGATGTGAATAGCATTTGTGGTGCGCAGTTCTAGTTGAAAACTGGTCATTGCGCTTTCATCCACCATTCACATCTTCATTAATTCATTCACGACACTCTCAGCGCTGAAGCGTGGTGAACCAACATCCTGCCCGCATAAAAATAGCAGGCAGAATGCCAACCAGATCAACAGGAAGGGATTAATACCCTCAATATAGGCAATGGACCTCTGACTGGTGAACAACCAGACACTTATGCTCTCTGCTCTTGATTCTTGCTGTCGTGTGGACTTCAAAAGGCGTATTGCTTCAACTTCAGTCAAATTCTGCTGTCCCCATTGAAGGGAGATCAGGCAGACGGTAATGACTGGGAAGTGGATCTTTCGATGCCGTTCTCTTACAACTGAATGCGCTGTGCGTGCCTGCATCCTACGTGAACAAAGCGCAGGCTTCAAAGGGTGGTGCAGGATTGCTACCAGCCAGTTTGTTTGGCAATTAAAGACAGTTCTCCTCTGGGTCCCACCCGCACCTTCGCGGGTATTTTTTATGTCTTTCTGTTGGCCGACCTTGCGGAAAGGCCAAGTGACGGTAAGGAAACTCACTGACCACAGGGAAAGTCTTGTTGACATCGGAAAAGACTGTAACCCTTTATTCTCTTCAGAGGGCACGTAAGACCTCACGGCGAAAGCTTGGCCAGTTCGGAGTTGTACTTTTTCACCTGTCAGCGGAACAGCAGCGAGTGAGGCTGCGGGATGGACACGGCAGTTGCTTGACGGCGGCGTTTTTCGCCGGTGAGTTCTGCCGTCATTAAACAGTGGTTGGCACACCCATGGGAACGCTCCCGTAGAGATCCTGTCGTGTCACATCCAGTGGCCATTACACAATGGCGTCTGTCAGGGAGCGATACGTCCCTTGACCTCTTAACTGAATGCCCTGTGCGTGCTTCCACCCTATGTGAACACAGTGCAGACTTCCAAGGATTGCTCCCAGCTAGTTTGTTCGGCAGTTGAGGACAATATTTCTCTGGGTCCCACCTGTATCTTTGGGTGTATCTTTACTTTCGAAGCATACTACCATCATTTACTGAGCATCATACTCGCCAGTGGCAAGCACATGCTGAACCAGTCCACACAGTGCTCTTTCCTTCCTCTCGTTACTCACCTGTACCGCTCTCTCTTATCCCATCCATTCTCCTTCCATGGGATTCTTTGGGAAACCCCACTACCCACCCACCCCTTGATTTCCTGTGCCACTCTTTCAACCCCCCCTCCACTCCCAAATCTACGTGCCTCTTCCCTGTTCCGCCATCCTACACCACCCCCTTCCCTCCTACCCCTCTTCCATTTCTCGTTTTCCCCAACATGCTATGTGGAGATTCACAGGGCTTTTTTTCTTTTGTGTCTTCTTTTATTTCTTTTGTTGTTATTGTTGTTGTCTTTTCGCGATCATTCGCTTCTGCTTCTAATCCTTCTTTTTCCTCTGCTTCCAAGTTCTTCTTCGTCCTTTCCATTAATTTCTCGTCCTCCTCCTTCCCTTTCTCTTTCCCCTCCACCTTCCCTTCCTCTTTCCCTCCTCCTTCTCCTTGTCCCCTCACCTTCTCCCCCCTCCTCCTACTTCTCCACCTTCATCTTCTCTCTTCCTCCTCCTGTTCTTCTGCTTCACCTTTCCCCTCTCCTCCTTTCTCCCACATCTTCTTTTTCTTCTCCTTCTCTGCCGTTGGTTTTATTCCTCATCCTCCTCTCTCTTCCTCTCCTTCCTTGTTGTTCTTAGGGGGGACGAAAACTTGTTTTTAATGATTCATAGGAACTCTTTTTTTCCGATCAGCGGGTAATACCATGATGTTCAAAGAAAAGCAGCATAAGCTCACCTGTGTTATGTTTTCCTTACATGAAATGTCACATTTTACCAGCCGCCGTGGCGAAGTGGTTAGCGTCGCGGACTCCCGGCTGGGTCATGTGGGTTTTTCTGCCCCGACTGGCTCCTACCCAGAGTTGAGTTGCTGCGGACTCAGTTGGGAAGACTGGGACCACACAGTCGAGTTTTATCCACTTAATGGATGTGTTTCTGAGAGTGGTGCTCAAATTTCCTGACCAACACTGCAGGTGCCTGTATCTCTCGGGCCTGGTTGACGCCGGGATATATTATGAAAGGAAGCGTAGAGTACAGCCCTGTCATGTAGTCTCAGACGAAATGGAAATCCGTAGCATCATCTTAATCATCCTCATTCTCATCGATCAGCATAAAAAAAAAGTCTCAAATTCTGTGGCCCTTCATGCCCTGCTCTCATGGTGACCTCAATTTCGATGTCCTCTCCACGTCTGTGGCCTTGGTTTGGTTCCGTCGGGGTCACCGGTATCGGCGAGTCCATGGGGGCTGTCGCTGGACGGACGTGGTGGCGCCCTCGGACGGAGAGCTCACTCACGCGCTCCGCGACTAAGCAATTATTGTCGTCAGTAGGGGCTTAGTAGGTGGTGTCCTGCGTATGTTAGATCAGAACAGGTGCCACTGAACACACCACGAAGTGACTCGGCAGCAGTGCAGAGTCTCCTCCGGTGGGTCGCCTCTTGACGACTTGACATTGACTGTTCCCTGTGGATTGCCGGTGCCGGGGCTACAGCGGGGCCGACCGGGCTGTGGCTGTGGACGGGGTGTCGGAATGAGCGGCGGGTCACATTTCATCTTTTCACCAGTTTGATTCAGACTGGTCTGGTAGCTCTGATTCTCTCCTCTTGGAGGACCCACGACCGGTAATTTGACATTCACGTCGCTCTGATTCTCTCCCTTTGTTTCTGTGTGGTCCTGCCGCAGGGGAAGACAGCATCAGTGACTGCCATGACCTTCCACTACGTGCCGTCCAAGAAGATGCAGGCTCTGGAGTTCTACATCTACCACCTGGCACCCTACGGCATCGTCCACAGTCAGCAGAGCTTGAACCGTCCCCTGCTCTCCCGAGTGCCGAAGTACGCGGTGGTGGTGGCATCAAGGAACAGAAGGCCTCGTAAATAGTAGAAAAATGGTTATAGGACTCAGAATCAAAACTTACTTGGAGAATGTTTCGGCAGGATCGCCCTGTCTTCGTCAGCTCACTGTTGCTGTTGTGACAGCGAGGCCTGGTGGGGAGACTGTTGTGTGGAGTGAGCGGTTGTCAGGATCAGATCGGGTAAAAACCATCCAGTGGAGAGAAAAAACCCGCCAATGAGACCTCTGAGCAGACTCAAACTTTTACCCCCATCCCTCCACCCCCACCTCACCCATCCGCCCCACCTCCACTTTGCCCTTCCTTCCCCACCCATTCTCCACCCTCACTCCATATTGCAGTTGAATATATTCTAGAAGTGGCGTGTTCACATTTAGGTTCACATGAGTGAACATTATTGCAGATCACAGCTGTTAAGTACTATCTACATATTTCTTTTCGAGTTTATGGCCTGTATAAGAATTTATATTCAACATTTATATGATTGTGGACTTGGTGATATGCAGGAAGCAAGTTCAGTCTGCGCCACCTTAGGGGCAGTGCACCCACACCGACCATTCCGACACCCCATCCATGGCCACAGCCCGGTCGGCCCCACCGCAGACCCGGCACCGGCAATCCACAGGGAGCAGTCAAGTCAAGTCGTGAAGAGGCAACCCACCGAAGGAGACACTGCACTGCTGCTGAGTCACTTCGGTGGTGTTTATTGGCGCTTGTTCTGATGTAGCATACGAAGGACACCACCCAGTAAGCCCCCCTACTGACGACAATAATTGCTTAGTCGCGGAGCAGGCGTGAGTGAGCTCTCCCTCCGTAGGGCGCCACCACGTCCGTCCAACGACAGCCCCCATGGACTCGCCGATACCGGTGACCCCAACGGAACCCAAGCAAGACCACAGACGTGGAGAGGACATCGAAATTGAGGTCACCATGAGAGCAGGGCATGAAGGGCCACAGAATTTGAGACATTGTTTTTTATACTGATCGATGAGAATGAGGATGATTAAGATGATGCTACGGATTTCCATTTCGGACTGAGACTACATGGCAGGGCTGTACTCTACGCTTCCTTTCATAATATATCCCGGCATCAACCAGGCCCGAGTGATACAGGCACCTGCAGTGTTGGTCAGGAAATTTGAGCACCACACTCAGAAACGCATCCATTAAGTGGATGAAACTCGACTGTGTGGTCCCAGTCTTCCCAACTGAGTCCGCAGCAACTCAACTCTGGGTAGGAGCCAGTCGGGGCAGAAAAGACTCACATGACTCTGATGGGATTGGAATCCACGATCTCCCAGCCGGGAGTCCGCGTCGCTAACTACTTCGCCACAGCGGCTGGTTCAGTCTTCTTTTCTTCCAGAAATAGCTCAAAGCAAAACTTATTGGAACTAAAAAGACCGGTGCAGCTAACAATGGTCCTTCGATTTGGATTCTATTATTAATATCATGATCACGATCAAGATCATCATCATCATCATCTCATCATCATCATCATCTCTTATGCCTATTCGTATAATTATCTACACAATAGTCCATTTATGCTGATTCCATGAACCTCTTGAAATAAAATGTGTCCTTTCGCATTGTGCTTCGTTCAATTCCTCGCACTCTTACAGACTGCTAAAGAACTGTGTGGCCATGCAGACTTTTGACGTGGTGGTTGGGAAGGGAGGGAGAGGAGGAAGGGGCATGAAATAACATGTGTACAGGAGCCCAGACTTATCTGATCCTCTAGCTCTTTCTCGCCCTGACTTTGTGAATTGTGTCTACTTGTTGTTGTTTTTGCTTTTTTTTTGTACATTAATTGATTATTTGGAACGTGTGATTTTTCTTTCAGTCTAGTCTGTTCATTGGAAGAGGAGGAGGATATGGATGACGTGAAGTCTCACGGGTGCGTTCAGTTCTAAAACACACACACACACACACACACACACACACACACACACACACACACACACATACATACATACACACACACACACAAACACGCACGCACGCACACATGTATATATATATATATATATATATATATATATATATATATGGAGAGAAGAGAGAGAGGAGAGAGAGAGAGAGAGAGAGAGAGAGAGAGAGAGAGAGAGAGAGAGAGAGAGAGAGAGGACAGTTAACATGCAGACACATTGCAAATTTCTATTCGTTCAAGACACGCATTTGCTCTATAAACAAGACCACATTCGTAACGTATGTGC
>JADBJO010021545.1:0-27500 GCA_016801955.1 Conus betulinus
GAAGAAAGGTAAATGATATGACTGATTTTCTATGTCTGTGTTTATTTTCTACTTTTAACCTGTTACACATCCTATCCCTTCTCCAAACCACCACCTCCCCCCCCCCCACCCCCCCATCCACACCCCACTTTCAGACTTCCATTCCATCCCTTCCCCCCACCCTCCTCTATTGCCATCTCCCTTGCTGACCCCTCAAGCCTTACAAGTGCAATCTTCTGTCTAGTCTTCCCTTCTTGTGACTAGCCTCCTTTTTTCTCTCACCTATGTCCTTTATTCTTATAGCAGCTTGCAACAGGTATGTCTGTGGGTTTTTTTTTGTTTGTTGTATGTTTTAAGAGAGCACATGTGCATACATATGTTTGTGCATATGTGTGCACACGTGTGAGAATATATGCATGTGTGTGTGTGTGTGTGTGTGTGTGTGTGTGTGTGTGTGTGTGTGTGTGTGTGTGTGTGCATTCTAGATGGAGAGACTACATACCTTCAAGATGAAAATAATCATCCAAGATGGCAGTGCATAGACGAAAGGTGACATCAAAAGAGGAAAAAGATCAAGACAGATAGAACACACAAATATACAGTGAAAAAAGTAATTGAAGCGGATGCGCGCCGGTGTAAAACAAATATGTAAAACGAGGCTGCATAAGCCTAGGTGCAAAGAGAGAGGGTGGTGGTGGTGTGGGGGGGGGGGGGGGCAGAGACAGACAGAGAGACAGGGACGGACACAAATACAGACAGATCAGATCAGTGTAGGAGGAGTGTGTGTTTTACCGCTAACTGAGTGTTTCACAACCACAAACAGTGACCTGAAGACACCTGCAAACCAGGAAATACTGTTACAGTTCAGAATCAAGAGACCCTGCTTTTGCTTCGAGCACTGGTGGAAGGAGCACACATGCCTGCCTCTGTGTGTGTATAAGAGTGAGTGTGTGTGTGTGTGTGTGTGGTGTGGTGTTGTGTGTGTGTGTGTGTGCGTGCGTGCGTGCGTGTGTGTGCAGGACAGATGCTCTCATCAAAAATGCATAACTACATAACTGAGATGTTGATGTTTCAGTTCATCAAGGCAACGACAGGAGCAGAGCACAGAACGCACACACCCCGTGCCAGCTGCTTCCCCTGTGTCTGATGACTATGAGGTGATGGAAGATCGATCGCCCCGTCATATATTACTTCGGAGAAGCATACACACAAATGTATGCAGTGGAAGCATGCATTCACTTAGAAACCTGCTACATAGCTACACACACATATCCACACACACACACACACACACACACAACCACACACACACACACACACACACACACCACACACACTCACCAAAAACACTTACACACGTACGATGCATGCATGAATATACTTTTACTTTACCTTCTTACTATTTCGTTCCTTCCTTCCTTCCTTCTTTCCTCACTTACCTTCTCCTCATTCTTCCATACTTCCTTTCTCTGTTCCTTACTCACTTACTTACTTACTATCCTACTTACATATCCACACACACACACACACACACACACACACACACACACACACACACACCACACATACACACATGGTAACCACATGTACACACGGACACATGCACAAACACACAGGCATGCATGCATACAGACATAGACACACTTGCATCACTCACAGAGAGAAGCGTGGAAACACGGGCTTAGCCTTCATTTCATTAGGTAGAGTGGCATTGCTTGTGTATTTACGGCTTTTGTAAATATATGAGAGAGAGAGAGAGAGAGAGAGAGAAAAAAGGCAATAAGATCAATCCTTTGCTCATCAGACATTCTTTGAATAAATCAACAGGCTTTGTGCCATTTGGTTTAATGCGTGTGCGTGCATATTGTGTGTGTGTGTGTGTGTGTGTGTGTGTGTGTGTGTGTGTGTGTGTGTGATATTTTCTGCAGACCCTCAGCCTCCCTCTGTGTACTCACCTCTGAGGACAGCGACATTGGAGTGCCCTCTGTGTACACTGCCATCTCACAGTACAGAAACACAACGCCTACCCCGCCCGTCAGGGTATGGACAACAAGTGTCTGTCTGTCTGTCTTCATGTCTGTCTGTCTGTCCGTCCATCCTCTCTCTCTCTCTCTCTCTTCTCTCTCGTCTCTCCTCTCTCTCTATCTATATATATATATATATAGAGGAGAGAGAGAGAGGTGTGTGTGTGTGTGTGTGGTACTGAACAGTTGAGAAGTGGAGGAAAAAACAAGTGCAGGCTTACAATTCTTCTATCATTATGTTAATGACTGGGCAAATGTTTAAATGAAAGGAAAAAAAAAAGCGGGGGGGACTGAGGAGAGAAGTCAGGGAAATGTATTATAAATGTTAATCCCTTCACTAGCAGCATATGTGGGGAACCATCGTCATCCTCCCAGAAGACGGATCATTTCATACTGCCTGCTTCTAGGCCTTTCATCTGCTGGATCGGACACATCTGGGGAGACACGGCTGTTGGTGTCGGTGTTCCCTTGCCAACAGATGGATATACACCACAGTCTGTAATTTGGTGGTGGTCTCACCACACAAGGACTAAAAAAAAAAAATAATCCAGCAGCACCCCAAAGCATCTAGTGAAGGGTAGAAAAGTTGTTTAAAAAAAATAATAATCCAGCAGCACCCCAAAGCATCTAGTGAAGGGTAGAAAGGTTGTTAAAAAAAAAAAAAAAAGAATCCAGCAGCACCCCCAAGCATCTAGTGAAGGGTAGAAAGGTTGTTTAAAAACAAAAAAGAATCCAGCAGCACCCCAAAGCATCTAGTGAAGGGTAGAAAGTTGTTGTAAAAAAAAAAAGAATCCAGCAGCACCCCAAAGCATCTAGTGAAGGGTAGAAAGTTTGTTTAAAAAAAAATAATAATCCAACAGCACCCCAAAGCATCTAGTGCAAGGGTAGAAAGGTTGTTTAAAAAAAAAATCCAGCAGCACCCCAAAGCATCTAGTGAAGGGTAGAAAGGTTGTTCAAAAAAAAAAGGATCCAGCAGCACCCCAAAAGCATCTAGTGAAGGGTAGAAAGGTTGTTAAAAAAAAAAAAAAATCCAGCAGCACCCCAAAGCATCTAGTGAAGGGTAGAAAAGTTGTTAAAAAAAAAAATAATCCAGAGCCACGCAGCCCCCAAAGCATCTACTGAAGGGTAGAAAGTTTGTTAAAAAAAATAATAATCCAGCAGCACCCAAAGCATCTAGTGAAGGGTAGAAAAGTTGTTAAAGAAAAAAATAATCCAGCAGCACCCAAAGCATCTACTGAAGGGTAAAAGGTTGAAAAAAAAAAAATCCGCAGCAGCCCCCAAAGCATCTAGTGAGGGTAAAAGGTTTAAAAAAAAAAATCCAGCAGCACCCCAAATCATCTACTGAAGGGTAGAAAGGTTTTGTTAAAAAAAAAAATAATCCAGCAGCACCCCCAAAGCATCTACGAAGGGTAGAAAGGTTTGTAAAAAAAAAAAAAGATCCAAAGCCACATCACCCCAAAGCATCTACATGAGGGTAGAAAGGTTTGTTAAAAAAAAAATAATAAGAACCAGCAGCAACCCCAGCAAGCTCTAGTGAAGGGTAGAAAAGTTGTTAAAAAATAATAATAATCCAGCAGCACCCAAAGCATCTAGTGAAGGGTAGAAAAGTTGTTAAAAAAAAAAAAAATCCAGCAGCACCCCCAAAGCATCTACGTGAAGGGTTTTAGAAAAGTTGTTAACAAAAAAAAAACAAAACGAAAACCCCCAACCAGCAGTGTAGAAATAGTTGTTTAAAAAAGTCAACGGACGTGCCTCCTCCGGCCGTCCTTCCACCTCTCTGAGTGGTTCAACTAGGGGAGAGGGTGAAATGAGCTGTCCATGCGCTCTTCTTTCCTCCCTAATTTCCATCCCCCAACCTCTTCCCAGCGTGCCGTGTCGCGCGTGTCCGCAGCACGAGAAGAGAAGGGTATGAATCATGTGTATCTCCAATCATTTAGGATAGTGGTTTGCGACAACTGTTTTGCAGTTCTAGTGCTAACAGAGGGTGGTATGTGGATCGGCTGTTCATTCTTGAGTCGTTCGTTGGTCGGAGAGAGGCACGATCCCTACCACTGGAAACTGACAGCGAGCATTCCAGCTTTTTGAGGGCCAACAAAGAACGAAGAGAGACTTATCTGTTGGCCTTCTTCCTTAGCACATGGACAACAGATAAGTCTCTCTTCGTTCTTTGTTTTGTACTGTCCTAAATGTCAGTGGGGGGTGAGCTGTCATGTTGCTTTTTTGCCTGAGAAGACCCAAGAGGTCGAAATGCATCGTGTCTTGTCCTGTGCATTTGTTTTGTCAATGTCCTTGGCGGTAACTAACCCCCTCTCTTCAAAAGTAATAACAAATTCATGAAAAGTCATGTAGGCACAATATATATGGGGTTATAATAAAGAGTTCAATTCAAAATAGCCTATGACATTGTCTTGATGTTCTTTGTATTGGTTGACGGGGGGGAATGGCTGGGAGAATGAGTTGACACAACTGACAACATGTATATGTTGGAATTAATGTAATCGTGTTAGGAAAGTATTAGCAAAGAGGTCATTAAAAAAAATTTTCAGTTTTTAAACAAACATGCACCACGACGAAAAAGACAAATATGTAGCATAATAATTGTACAAAAACACAGAAGAAGTCAGACCCACAATAAGAGAACAAACACACATGTCTTCTCCCCCTCCCCCCCCCCCCCCCCCCAAAAAAAAAGGAAAAAAAAAAAAAGAAAAGTCCGCTGACACATACACACAAACATACATGAATTGTAAGCAGGATATATTGCATAAACTTATACCCACACACACACACACCACACACACACACACACACACACATGTACAAATGTATAACCTCAAAAAGAAGGAAAATACCTAGGGGTGGCAGGGGCAAGCCGGGCTGAGAAGAGAGAAAAAAAAAATAAGATGGGTATTACAACAAGAGAATGGACGGCTAGTTTATGTTAGAAGATACTAGTGTCTACCATTTTCAACTACATAGCATTATCTAGGTGGGGATATTCAAGTTGGGACCATGTGTACATATATGAGTTGTTTTAAAAAAAAAAAAAAGAAAGAAAGAAAAGTCACAATAAAGCTAGGAAATGATAGAGGAATAGGGGGAAACCAGGGTTTGTCAAATTGATCTGAAATCATAGTTCAGAAAGGTTAAGTTATTTTTCCAATTTAAATCTGTAGCTTAAGATTGTAAGGAAAACATGAAGGTCTGGGTGCATATTTTCGTAGTTTACATTTGTAAACATAAAACTTAGCAAACAGCAGAATAAAGTTAAGAACTTTGTCAGTTTCCACATTTTGTTTCACTCCAAACAGAACTAACTTTCTCAAAAAAACAGATTAGCGCAGTGCTGACATTTATCCATTAGCAGGTTTTGAAGATTTCTACAAAACTGCTGTGCAATATTACAGTCGAAAAGCATGTGTGTAATAGTCTGTTGTTCATGATCACAAAAGTTACATGGTGATGAATCAGCAATTTTGCATTGAAATAGGTATTTCTGGGTTGGCAGCAATCTATGTAGAAGTCAGCATTGGAACCATCTAAGCTTGATGTCAGTAGAAACTTTATAACTGTGTGAAAGAATATTTGTTTCCAGTTCAGATTTACAAAAAGATTATCCCATTTATTAATAGCAGCGAGAGAGGCATTCTTTCGTTTTTAAAGTTTTTTTGTACATATTTGTTGCCTCTTTTAATGCAAAACCAGGTTTTTTTGGTCTTAGAGTTATATATTGATTAGTTCTTGATAATATTAAGTTTTTGGCAATAGTTGCGAATGACATTTATTATGCCCTTTATAGAGACAAGAAAGTTTGTTCTTAGTTACCTTGATATTTAGTTAAAAATTCATGGAAGGTCATCCAATGCCCACCATTTTTTCGTTAATCAAGTGTTTAATGAAGAAAATGCCATAATTACACCATTCCTGTACAAAAATAATAACTTTTTTATCTCTTAAAATTTTTATATTGTAATGAATACACTCTGACATGAAATCATGTACTGTAGTTGGACAGCACTTTGAGCACAGTTTCTTGTAGTGTAGTGTTTCATCACATCATTCCAGAATGGGTTATTGACATCTTGCATACATAAAACATTAGAAAAATCATCAGCACCAAAGTTTTTTTGGTTTTGTTTTAATTGTCCCGCTTAGGGAACATATTAATGGTAAACTTCCGCCAACCCGACTCATACATTAAATCTTCTTCTCAGCCAACTTATCTTCATAGAAGAAGTAAAAATTTTTTTACGGAATGTAACATTCCAACATTTAATCCACCTTCACAGTACTACTTTTGAACCACAGATTTTTTTTAACTTTTTTTTTCCATAAAAAAAAAACTATACAATTCTTTTTCTAAAGCAACAATGAAATCCTCGGGGGGTATGGTAGATTAATCATCGATAATAGAGCAATTTTAGAAGTTTTTTAATAACAGTTATTTTTCCAAAAGGAGTTATATTTCTTTTTTTTTCCAAAAGCTAGGACTCTTTTTATTTTAAAAAGTTTATCTTCAAAATTAATCTGTACAGTAATATTTTGTGTCAGTGGAGAATTTGATACCAAGAAATTTGAAAAGTACCTGGATCCCAAACAAAATTTTTGTCCCTCATAAATCTAATTCCACAATTCTTTCTACTCCCCAAAACCATACTACTGTGTGACTTGCCAAAATTGATTTTTTAAACCAAATTTGTAAAAGTTTAGTAAGGACAGATACCACCTCATTGAAAAGATCTTTCTGAACCATCTAGACATAAACTATTGCCATCAGCAAATTGTGACAGTAATGTTTCCTTGTTAACAACTTTTATTCCTTTAATATGCTCATTAGAGCGAATCATTAATGACAGAACCTCGGCACAAATTAGGTGTAGATAAGGGGATGATGGGTCACCCTGTCTCACCCCTCTCTCAGTTGGAAACCATGGGGAGTACTGGCTATTTACAGAAATACAGGTAGCGCTTCATGCGCTGACGAGGGAGCAGTCCACTGTCCAAGGACTCTTTGCCTTATGAACGGTTGTCCCAAAAGGATTCTTTGCCACATGAATGGTTGTCCCAAAGAAACTCTTGCCTTATGAACGGTTGTCCCAAAGGACTTTGCCTTATGAACGGTTGTCCCAAAGGACTCTTTGCCACATGAATGGTTGTCCTAAAGGACTGTTTGCCACATGAATGGTTGTCTCAAAGGACTCTTTGCCACATGAACGGTTGTCCCAAAGGACTCTTTGCCTTATGAACGGTTGTCCCAAAGGACTCTTTACCACATGAACGGTTGTCCCCAAAGGACTCTTTGCCTTATGAACGGTTGTCCAAAGGGACTCTTTGCCACATGAATGGTGTCCCAAAGGACCCTTTGCCTTATGAACGGTTGTCTCAAAGGACTCTTTAACCACATGAATGGTTGCCCCAAAGGACTCTTTGCCACATGAATGGTTGCCCCAAAGGACTCTTTTACCACATGAACGGTTGTCCACAAAGGACTCTGCCTTATGAACGGTTGTCCCAAAGGACTCTTTGCCACATGAACGGTTGTCCCAAAGGACTCTTTTACCACATGAACGTTTGTCCCAAAGGCTCTCTGCCTTATGAACGTTTTGTCCCAAAGGACTCTTTGCCACATGAACGTTTGTCTCAAAGGACTGTTTGCCACATGAATGGGTTGTCTCAAGTCTCAAAGGACTGTTTTGCCACATGAATGGTTGTCTCAAATGACTCTTTGCCACATGAAATGGTTGTCTCAAATGACTTTTGCCACATGAACGGTTGTCTCAAAGGACTGTTTGCCACATGAACGGTTGTCTCAAAGGAATCTTTGTCACATGAACGGTTGTCTCAAAGGACTCTTTGTCACATGAACGGTTGTCTCAATGGACTGTTTGCCACATGAACGGTTGTCTCAAAGGACTGTTTGCCACATGAACGGTTGTCTCAAAGGACTGTTTGCCACATGAATGGTTGTCTCAAATGACTCTTTGTCACATGAACGGTTGTCTCAAATCACTCTTTGCCACATGAACGGTTGTCTCAAAGGAATCTTTGTCACATGGACGGTTGTCTCAAATGACTCTTTGTCACACAAACAAGTCACTCAATGGACTCCTTCCCAGGGGGGTGGCTGACTGAGTGGACTCTGCAACGGGGATGGATGGCTATGTCAATAAATTAAAAAGATACTTTAATATAACTGAAATGCTAGGACTGGCTAGAAACTGAGTCAAGAGTAGATTAAACATGAGCATGTACACGGGCTATAGGTGACCAGTGTGTAATTAAACTATAAAGGATAAGAACGCCCTTTTTTTCAGCATTTACTTATTTCATCTGGTTTTTAGTACTGATGTCAGAACGAACAGACAATTTTCATGACTTGTTATTGCTGTTTGCTACCTGAATAAACTGCATATTGTCATATGTCTCTTATTTGTGTCATCGTATGTATAATCTGGGAATACTTATGCATGTATTTATATTTATATGTTATATATAAATAAGATCAGAATGCCCATAGGTAGTGAGTTACTTAAATTGGCATCTTGATTTCAGTAGGCATACACGTTTGTTGTGATTTTCTGTCGATATCAAAGTAGACACAGAATCCCCGTGTCTGTTGGCATTTACATTAATATCTAAAATACACGGGGAATTCTCACCAGTGCCAATGCTTACGTATACGTGCATCCATCAGCCGAGTCCTGTCAAATCTATTCATGTATGTTTTTGTATCTAAGTAAACTTGGAATTATCACCCCATGCAAGTAAGCTTGTATTCATATTAATTTGGAACCTCAAAACCAAGAATTCCTAGATATTGCATTCAGGATGGTATTGAGGTCAACAGGCAATTATCAGTTTAATATTTATTCTAATATGTAACTGAAATCCCCATATCTGGGTTATTCATAATGGCATAGACAGTATATATTTCAATCTTATTTATGCTGCTCTATAATAACCAAACAGTAGGTAAGTGGAAATTCTCAGAGTAGTGTTAATAAAACAGATGCGTGAACAATTAGAAATTGGAAAAACATTAAAAAAAATGTCAAATCTGCATGTCTGTAGGTATCTGATAGACCAGGGACTGCTGCGTAAGTGTTCTTCATAATGGTATCTAGACAGGTTTGAGATTTACACTCTCTCTCTCTCTCTCTCTCTCTCTCTCTCTCTCTCTCTCTCTCTCTCTCTCTCTCTCTCTCTCTGTCAAATTTCCAGGTCCAGGTCCTGTTTATGAGAACACAGGGGCCATGAATACACCTTTATACGGGAACCTGTCGACCCCAGCTGATCATGAAGAATCAGCAGTTTGCGGGACAGACAGAGTGTGACCTGCCATCGCCATCAGCAACAGCGGGAACGGCAGGAGCAGGAGTACGGACAGCACCAGTACCAGCAACAACGGCGGCAGCATTGACAGCAGCAACATGACTTCTGTTGCTGCCAAGGACGTGGATCCTTGGAGCCTATAGGAACATGTACAGCTCAAAAGCAATGTTGCAGACAAGTTGAAATGCTTAGAGCAGATTTCGTCATGTAGCAAGCAATAGGTGAATACGTCTTCAAGAGTAAACAGATACAAAGCAGGGCTCTTTTTAATATAATAGACCTGTAGGCACTTGGCTTCAACAAGAATCTCCGCTAGCAAGAGTGAAAAATGCAATGAACACTGTGATGTTGATAAAGAACTTTGTCATCGTATGCATGTTTAAAAAGCATCAAACGAACTAAATCAGACAGATAGACAGACAGACAGCTAGATAGATATATAGCATGCCTTCTTCCCCCCATACCATCTGCGACTGAAACGACCTGTCCGCAGAAGTCGTCAGATCTCCTACCATGGCCTCCTTTATTTTGAAGGTGACCAGGTCCTCCACGTAAATTTTTTTTTTTTTTCCCTCAAGCTGCTCAGTGACCCTCCAGCAAGTCAGTAATGGCTGAATACTCGGCAGGTGGACATTATTGGAAGAAGAGAAGAAGAAGATGAGATAAGCAGACAGGCAGGCAGGGAGACAGACAGACAGATAGACGGACACATAAATAGACAGACAGACAGATAGATGCCTGTGAGTATGAAACCAAGAGAGAAAGAGAGAGAGAGATGTTTTTCTCGTGGTGGATGACGATGAGAAGAACCCCATTTTGGTCCAGTTGAGAATATGAGGACATTTTGAAAAATAAAGAAAAATAAAAAAGGCAAACGAAACCTCACTTATGGCATTGCTATGCTGGCAGACTTGGAAGTACAAACTCACTGCCGGGAAGGAGACGCCCATTTGAAATATTAAAACTCGTTTCCTGTACACGTTTTCTCCCATGTGTGCAGCTATTCTGAATCGGAAAAGCCGACGGACCCATTATGAAATTACCAGAACAGCTCTTTTTTTTTTTTTTTCTTATTCCGTTTCTTGATGCTTAAAGTCAGCTTCATATTTGCGAAGAGGGAGAGAATTTGTCTGTGAGGGCCTGAACTTAGGACAGAAATGTTGGAGGGACATGCTCCGCTATGATTTCCCATGCCGCATGAATTGTTCCATCTCTGGCTGCTGTACAAAGTGACTCCAACTCCTGAGTCTGCCGTGCCCCAGCATCAGCAGGCAGCAGTTTGACCAGCGTGATCTTTCCCATGGGAAAATGTTGTTCAGACTTCAGTTAAGAACCAATCATTATTATCTCCCCTTCCCATTCCCTAACACAGCGATCACTGCAAACAAATTGTCGACTGCGGACCTCTCTCTCTCTCTCTCTCTCTCTATATATATATATATATATATATATATATATATATAT
The DNA here is from genome assembly GCA_016801955.1 of Conus betulinus. Taxonomy (NCBI): domain Eukaryota; kingdom Metazoa; phylum Mollusca; class Gastropoda; order Neogastropoda; family Conidae; genus Conus; species Conus betulinus. The sequence goes on from JADBJO010021545.1 coordinate 10,800, forward strand.
ATATATATATAGAGAGAGAGAGAGAGAGAGAGAGAGAGAGAGAGAGAGAGAGAGAGATCTGTCCATTTTTCCAAATGCTGGCACCATCCAACAGAAGATACGACGAGCAGATAATGGAGAATGGTGATGAACAATGACACAGAGATGTCCTGCATGAAATTTGACACACACACATGTCCTACATATGTATGTACATGTGCGCGCATGGGGCGCACGCACACGCACCTGCACACACTGGCACACACACACACACACACACACACACACACACACACACACACACACACACACACACACACACACACACACATTTGTATATTGACCTTAGTTTAAAAGAAAAACAAATTTATTCATTACCTTTTTTGGATCTCTGATTCACTTTGTCTATAAGTCCACCATCATACTTTAACAAGTGTGTAAGTCTCTTTTGTGATCTCCCCCCTGCTTTTCAATGTATGCCCTCTCAGCAAGACAGATTTTATTCTCATCGAGAACCCAGCTCGGTTTTGCTCAACTATTGAATGTGGTGAAATAGATATCACAGATGGAGAAAATAGTTCATGCTTGAATATGTGTTGAACTGTACACAGTGGTGTCTGTGGTAAGGGAGAAATGTACATAGTATATTTTTTATTCACAGTTGATTCTATGCAATGTAAGGAAGGTGTTTGAAATTATGTTTGATCGTCATGACATATTATATGACCGCTGGTAATATGTTAAACCTGTTTATGGCTTAATTTGACCAATATTGTGTGTGCTTCACTTCTGTCTAGGCCATATACGTGTGCGCGCACACAGGCATACGCATACACAGAGGAACTGAAGAATGTACGCGCCCGCACTCTTACTGATGCAAGAGCACGATGCGGTTATAGGTGTAGGAGCGTGTGTGTGTGTGTGTTGTATTTGGTATTTTCATTTCATTTATCATTTTACTTAACTACTGTCAATGATGCAAACATGTGAATCATCTTTAAAGGTATAAACCATAATTATGCTACATGCTTAGACTTGTTTGGATGTGCACAAGTATGCATAAACTCATGCATATACATACACTCATATGTGCAGATAAGCAGACACACAGATGCACATGCATCAGGCACACACAGATACATGTGCCAGATGCTATATATAGGCGCATAGGTAAACACTGACGCTCACGCGCGCACGTGCACACATGGGCACATGTACACGCACAGACACGGGCACATGAACGGACGCACACACACTCATAAATAATGCGAAAGAAAAAGGGGAGGGGGAAAAAGTGCGCGCATGCGCCCTGTACACCTTTTGTGATTATTTATGTCTTTGACAAAGTGTATTTTGAGAAACAGTTATGTTATTTACTTGATGGCTTTTTCTCTCAAAAAAAAAAAAAAAAAACGTTTTTGTATTTTGAAGGTGATAATGTTTTCTATTACAGTTGTCAGATCAATTTGGAACCGAACAGTTTGATTGTGAGCTTGTCATAGACATTTTGATCTGTATTGAAGTAATACAACAATTTCCCTTTAGTGGGAACACATACAGGCCTCCTTCCACCTCCCTCCCTACCTCCCACCCCCCACCCTTTTTTGTTATGTATACACACACACTGTACTGCACACATACAAAATTAATGATCAACACCTTTCCACGGACATCCCTAACAGCACGTAGATCTCTTCCCTGCAGGGCAGAGTGCTCTTGTTGTTCAGCATCTCACATCTTTCCCTTGTTCACTCCTCCAAGTTCCCTCTTGGCCATTTTCGTTGGCTTTCGGGCCAAAAGGGAGTGTCCCGGCAGGAGATGAGCACCGAAAAGATTACACTCACACTCATATGTGCGTGCACGCACACACACACACACACACACACACACACACACACACACACACACACACGCATACACAAGCTCGCGTGCACGCACACACATACATAAGCACGCACACGTATGCACACAGACATACGCATATGCATTAATGCACGTACATGCATGTAAGCGCAGCTACCCACACACCCACTCATCACCCTCCACATGCATGCACTCGTGTGCACAAACATGCCTGCGTGCACACGCACATACAAACTGATGTCCAATTCTAAAAAGGAAGCATGGATAAAACAAGGCCCATTCAACTCCTTGCCTGTTTTATTCTTTATGAAACTCTAGTGACGTTGTGCATGAATTTAAAACAGTGGACGTTCATGCCCTGTTCTTTCCTCGTGTGGAGTCGCTCTTGAAAATGATGCTCACTTTCCCCTCGCTTGCCGTAGATCGTCAGAATCTGGTCTTTTTACCCAGTTTCATTTTTTTCTTCTACATTTTCTTTTTCTCTTTTCTTGTTTGTGTTTACCTGTCTTTTCCGTTCCATACGAGGGTGAGATTATGAATGTGTAAAGGGTCGTCATCTTTTCTTTGGATATTCCACTTCATGTCAAAAGAATCTCATGTGTCAAAAGTCTGTTATGAAGCATACTTCAATTGTTCAATGTTGGTTTCTACAGTACTGTGTACTATGTTCACATTCCGGTTCCATGATTGTATTTCTTTTAGTGTTATACATTCTATATAATTAAGATATAACCAGTGTCAAACAATGGAGACTTTAACTATTGCTTCTCTAAATTATCAGGGATTGGGTGATATGAAAACAGAAGGGATGTCTTCCATTACCTGAAGCAGAAGAAATGTCCATGCATTGTTTGTAAGACACTCATTTTAGTAACAAATTAGAAAAATATGTAAACTCAGAATGGGGGTATAAATGTGTGTTTGCTTCTTATAAATCCAATTCAAGAGGAGTTGCTGTTCTCTTTTCAAATGACTTCGAATTTGAGGTAACTAAAGTTCATCCTGAAAAATGGAAATTTCATACTGGTACTATTTACTGCTTTTGAGAAAGATTTCCTTTCGGTGAATGTTTATGGTACGGGTCTAACAAGGATGAACCAACATTTTATAATACACGTATGGAAATCATAAAAAATGACAAGAATGATAATATAATTGCAGTTGACGATTGGAATATCACATTAAACCCAGCTATAGATTGTGATAAACTATATACTTGATAACAATCCAAGAGCCAGAAAAAAAATGCTAGAAAAATATGACAGAAGAACTAGGATTGACAGATTCTGGCGAGAAAGCAACCCAGAATGTAGGTGTTACACTTGGTGAAAGCCAACCCCACTGAAGCAAAGCAGACTGGACTTTTTCTTACTATCAGATTATTTATACTGGCATTTTGATAATGTTGATATTGTCCCAGAATACTGTTCTGATCACTCAATAGTTACACTGCATCTGAAATTCAGTGAAAAGGAAAAGAATCATACTTTGGGAAAAAAAACAATTCTTCCCTGCTTAAGGACAAAGAATATGTGGATGAAATTAATAAAGCAATTATGAATGTGACAATAGAGTACTCAGCAGATGTCTTCAGTTGTGAAACAATAAATGAAATAGATAGAGCTAAGGTTCAACTAAAAATCCCAGACAAACTGTTTTTTTGATGTCATACTTATGAAAATAAGAGGTAAAACTATTTCATATGGCACAATGAGGAAGAGGGAAAATACAGAACCTGAAAAAAAGAAAAAAAACAAACAAAAAAAAAATAATGAAAGAAATTCAAACCTGGAAAAGACAGATCATAAACAGAACACAAAATTAAAAAGTTAGTTGAGAAAAATCAAGAGCTCAGAGCAGTTAGAGACACAAAGCTGGAAGGTGTACTATTAAAATCAAAAGCCAGATGGGTTCCTGATGGCAAAATATTTTCAAAATATTTCTCTAGGCTTGAGAAAAGAAATTACATCAGCAAACAAATTACAAAACTGGTTAATGAGGATAATGAGATAATAGATGATCCAAACAAAATGTTAAATGAAGTGAAGACATTTTGTAAAAAACCTGTAGAAGAGAAGGAACGTAGAAAACTGTGCAGTAGAAGAAAGTTTAGTCAGTAAAATTCCAAAACTATCATAAGAACAAAAAGCGATGTTAGATGCTGTAATAACTGTTCAGGAAGCAAGTCAAGCTTTAAAATATAGGAAAAATGGCAAAAGTCCAGGCACTGATGGATTCACTGTAGAATTCTTTAAATTCTTATTGAAACAGCTAGGTCCATTTGTTGTGAGGTCATTTAACGAAGCATTTAAACTTGGGGAACTCTCATCAACACAGAAAGAAGGTCTAATTGTTTGTACCCCCAAAGGCGAAAAACCTAAGGAATTTAGTAAAAACTGGTGACCGATATCTCTTCTCAGTGTGATATACAAAATAGGATCTTCATGTATTTCCAACAGAATTAAGAATGTTTACCAACACTTGTAAACGAACATCAGACTGAATTGATAACTAATAGATGCATAGGAGACAATTTTAGATTTTTATACATGATAAACTATCTAAGGATATCTTCCTAGCTTACTGCTCAGTATTGATTTTGAAAAAGCTTTCAATTTCTTGGATTGGAGTTTCATGTATGTGGATTTAGAGATGGTGTTTGCTGCTGGGTTAAAAACTTTTACACAGACATCAAATCAACTGTAATCGTAAATGATCAGATCGCACAATGGTTCAAAATTGAAAGAGGTTGCAGGAAGGAAGACCCTATTTCTCCATATTTGTTCATGCTTTATGCAGAAAGTTTAGCTATCATGATCAGAGATGAATCTATAAAAGGAATCAAGATAAATAGCATTGAACACAAAATTATGCAGATGATACACAATTAATGAGGGTGATGAAGAATCATTTAATTGTTCTGTATTCATCCTTGATAGATTCAGCAAGGTGTCTGGTCTGTTTATGAATTTTGATGAAACACCGGCAGTTTGGCTTGGAAAGAAGAAAAGATCAAAAAGGATATACTGCCCCCGTATGAAAATGATATGGAATCCCCTAAAGTTCAAAACCTTGGGAATTTGGTTTACTCAGGATTTAAACAGTTGTGAAACCATAAACCATGATGAAAAATTCACCGAAGTGAAAGTGTTATTCAATATCTCTTCACAACAAACCATTACTCCAGTTGGGAGAGTAGCCATCATAAAATCTCTAATTCTATCGAAACTTACACATCTCTGGAGCTTGTTGCCAGATCCACCTGACAACTTCATACAAAAACTCCCAAAACTATGCTTTCAATCTGTTTGGAATGGACAATGTGACAACATTAGTAGAAAAATGACAAGAAAAAGAGTGCAACAAGGTTGTCTGAACCTACCTGACTTTAGAAAGTACATATATGCCCTTAAACTTTCATGGCTTAGAAAATATAAAACGACGAATCATCAATGGATAAATATTGCACTCGAAATGTATCCTTTTCTTAGAAACTTGGAATGTCATGGATCAACATATGCTTTAAATCATACTTTTTGAACATATAAAACTTTTTGCCTCAGTATTATGCCAAAACGTCTTTGTGAGCTACTCGATGAACCAATTTTTTATAATGAAAATATAACAGCAGAAACACTGTTTTTAGGCAAAATACAATAATAGAGAAAGGGATATACCCCATCAGACATCTTCTGAAAGATAATGATTTTTCAAACATGAAGAATTTATAGCCACAACACATTTACCAGTAAATTTTATTACGTACAATGGCTGGATTCTTCAATAAAAACATACATTAAAAAATGTGGAATTCAGATAAATGTTGATACTTATTCACTCAAGGTATGCTAACACATCAAAAATCATAACTAATACAAATAAAGGTGCAAAAGGATATTGTGAGTACTACACACTTGACAATAATAACCTAAGTGCTGTTCAAAGTGGTCAGCAAAAATGAATTCAAACATTTCCTGAAGAGGGGTGTTTTTTTTTGTTGTTGTTGTTTTCAAATCAGTAAAATCAGAGATGTGAAACTTAAGTGGCTACAAATAATTACCCATTGAATTACAGCGACTAACATTGTTTTGAATAAATGGTGTAAATGATATGGTTCAATGTTCATTTTGTAATGAAGAACGAAATGCCATTCAACATTTTTTATGGGGCTGCAAATATATACAGGTTTTCTGGAAATCTGTCGAACGTTTATTGCAAGAAAAATGTGAACACTCTCATAATATAGGGATTTCATGGAAACTGGCAATTTTTGGTGTGGATGAAAACTTGAAAATAGATTCTGCCTTAGAGTTCATAATAGTGTTTGCAAATATGGATATATATTGATGTAAAATAGAAAAACATGTTCCGATTTATTTTCTTTCCTACAACAACCTGGTATTAGATACAAGATTGAAGAACATGTCGGTGAGATTAACTATAAACTTAGCAGAGTTCAGTCGTAATCGGTATCCATATAGATCAATTGTCCATCACATGAACGGACTATAGATTACAGGGGTTTTTTTTGTTCCCAAACTTACAAATTGTGGCCTTGTGATGGAAAATTTTGTTGACTGAATAATGCCTCACAGTGAAGCTTATTTAGATACGATGGAAAGACTACGGAGAAGAAAGTAAGTTTGTCATGATTTTGTTCTTCTTCTTGTGGGTTTTTTTTTTTTTTTTTTGTTTTTGTTGGGGTTTTTTGTCGTTTTGTCACCCCTCCAAAGTTAAATAGTATAACAGTTCAAAAAAGAAGGAAAAAGAAAACAAAGAAAAAAAAAACATCCTTGTGCACATGAAAGAAAAAACAACCTAGTCAAAAGCTGTATTTTACTTAATATGTTTTTTTTTTTTTTTTTCCTTTGATGCTTATATCAGATTTTTGTTTGTTTGTGTGTTTGTTTTTTTCTCATTCTGTTTTGTTTTGTTTAACAAATGTTTATGAGCTATACTTACAGAAATGCTGCTGATGTGTGTGGATTTTGCGCACTGTCCTCTTTCTGCGCTCCTGTAAACTCCATTTTTTAAAATAAATTTATCCAAAAAAAAAAAGAAAAAGAAATTGTGATGTGAATATTGTTTGATGAATAGTCTTTTTCTTCCTTTTCTAGTTATTGGTATTGTTCAACTGCTTTCTGTGTGTTCGCTTTCTGACTCGCATTTCTATTGTTGGCAGAGTTTGGCAACACTAAGTGGAAATTGCGCATGCCCTCCCTTGGCATAAGGTTGTTTAACTATTGTCATTGTCACACACACACACACACACACACACACACACACACACACACACACACAAAAAAACACGTGCACTTGCACACACATGCATGCAAGCACGCGCTTACGCTTGCACACATGCACTTAAGCTCAGACACAGACATGCACAAACACACACACACATATGCACGCGCGCACACGCACACACATGCACGCGCGCACACACACACATATGCATGCACGCACGCACACACACACACACACACACACACACACACACACACACACACATCGCCCCTCTTCTCTTTAATATTTTAACTAATGATTTACCTAAATACATTTAAAAAAAAACTTTACTTAATTCAATATGCAGATGAACGCCACATTAAAAAAGAACACATCAAAAAGATCTGTTAATTACATTAGAAGAATATTTCAAAACGAGTTAGACAACATTGCGAACTTCATGTCTGATAATGGCTTATGCCTGTCGGCTGAAAAATCCCGTATGATGTTATTTGATGCAGGTGGGTCTGCTCACAATATTCCTAACTTCAAAGTACATAATACTACATTGAGCTATACTTCTGAGATTAAATTCCTTGGTGTGCATCTTATGTCAAATCTTGCTTGGAATTTTCACTTGGAACATATAATAAATCAAGCGAGGAAATCTCTTAATCTGCTCAAGGTTATAAGTAAACAAAGTTGGGGCCAGGAAACAAAAAAGTTAATACATCTGTCTTCTGCTTTAGTTAGATCCAAACTGTCATATGCACAAGAGGGTCTTTTTTTAGTGCTCCTAAGTACTTACTAAAAAAGCTTCAATGTATAGACTCTAAGGCATTCAGATTAGCCCTTGGTGTTCCATTTCATGCTTCAGCTTTAGGAACATACCATGAAGCTGGTGTCTTACCTCTTGATGACCATCGTGAACTAGCATGCGCTAAGTACATTCTTCGCTGCTCAACTATTCAAAGTGCTAACCAAACGGAACTGGATATGAGGTCTGATGTAGACTTTCCTAAACGCGCTAAAAACATTCGGGCCACTGAAACCATACTAACATATTCTTCTCACTTGTTGACAAATTCAGGTATCAATCATAAAAAGCTTGCTGTGCGTTTTCCCATAAGTCCCGTCCCAAACTGGGAGCTCTTCAAAAACCAAATTTGATTATAACTATACTACAATATCTAAAACTGATAACATTAATATTCTAGCTTGCGAAGCAAAATCACATATCAATGATGTTATCGTCACTTCGTAAATCTATATGGGTCTTTATTAAACAATAATGCTGGTTGTGGCTTTGTCATTCATTTTTTAAAATTTGAGAAGTCCTTTCATCTTGGGGCAAATCTGTCTATTTTTACAGCCGAACTAATAGCAATATTAATGGCCGTAGAGTACCTAAAAGATTCATCATTTTGACTTTATGGTATTCTCTTCTGTGTAGATTCTAAGTCTGTTCTTCAAGCTTTAGAATCTGCAAATTCAAAAAATCGTGCTGAAATCATATCAGAAATTAATATACTTATTCACAACCTTATGTCAAGAGGTATAACAGTTAATTTTGTTGGTTCCTTCCCATTGCTTTATATCCGGAAATGAATGGGCTGACAGGATTGCTCGAGCAGGTGCAAACAATTCTGACAATACGGCTACTATTCATATTCCCTTGAGCTTACATGAAGGATATTCTCTCTTACAAAGAGCCTCTTTTGAAAAATTTGAGGAATACTACAAAGAAAGTGTTCTCCCCCGAATACACAAACCCGACTCTTCTATACTTTGTTGTACGAACTCTCGAGCAAGTAATCTTTTAAAAAGGGCTTCCTCAGTAAATCCAGTAAACCGTAATACAAACATAGGATTATATCCAAGACACAGTAAACAACTTCTCTCCTTATCACTTAGGTTAAAAATAAATGCATTTAGAACAAAATATGTCAAGAATATTCGATGTGCTTGCGGCGTCCTTGATAATTGTACAACAACACATGTTCTATACTTTTGCCCCTACTTTGATTCCGATTTGTCAGAATTTAGAAAGGATGCTTCAAAGTGCATATTCCAGGATACCATGTCTCTCTTAATTTTGTACGAATTCTTATGTTCAGCCCAGTTGGCTCAATCCTGTAATTGCTGTTTCATGATTTTTTTTTTTTTTATACAGTTGTTTGTTTTTACTTTTTTAGAGTTTCTCCTCATCACACACACACACACACACACACACACACACACACACACACACACACACACACACACACACACACACACACCTTGTCTAATATCACATTTAGTGAAAGACGTTAAATTGAAGAACAACAACAACAACAACAACAACAACAACAACAACAACACACACACACACACACACACACACACACACACACACACACACACACACACACACACACTGGAGGGAGAGTTATCCATGCTACGTTAAGAATTTCTGATATTTTCAGTGCCCATGAAATGTAACATTTTGTGTAGACAAAATAGTGTGTCGGAATATCGATGAAACTTCAACCTTTCCATTCAGTAAATAAGTCCCCGCTTTGTACAGAGCCAACACAATTGATCAGTACATATGTTTGTTCAGAAATTCCATTGTCATTATCTAATATGAGAACTCGAACACCAAACATCATACTCCAAGCGACTGCAGTCAAAATTATTAATGCAAAACACAATTAGATTTCATTGAATTTTAATCATTAAAGAGCAAGCCTCCCTTTCCTTTCTGTGATATATGGCATGCACACAAAAGCGCACATGAAACGCACATGAGGCTTACAAGTTTTAGCTGTTACTGCACGGGCAGGAATGTTTGTACGTAAAGTATCAAAAAACAAGTAGAAAGCAGGGCAGAGACTGCAATGTTTGTACATAAGGCAGCAGACAAAAAGAAAGTATAGCATCCCGTTCCCTACTCCTTGACGGCCAGCATGAAGCCGTCTCCTGCACAGATGTGCTTCACCTTCCCTATGGCCCCCAGGTCGGGCACCTGTGCCCAGGGCCAGAGCACATTGGTGATGGTCAGTGGTGGTGGTGGTGGTGCTGCTGCTGCTGCTGCTACTACTACTATTACTAATACTGATGATGATAATGATGATTATGATGATAATAATTATAATGGTAGTAGTAATAATAATAATAATAATAATAATAGCAATCATAATGATGAGGAGGAGGAGGAAAAGGTTAATAACAGTAATAAAACACAACTACTGCTACTACTACTACTACTACTACTACTACTACTACTACTACTGCTGCTGCTGCTGCTGCTGCTGCTGCTACTAAATCATTATCATCATCATCATCATCATCATCATCATCACCATAACAACAATCATAATAGTTATGATAATAAATGATAATAAGAAGAATGATAGTAATGGCAATAATGATGATTATGATGATGATGATGATGATAATGATGATAATAATAATAATGACAACAACAACAACAATGGAAATAACAATGATAATGATATTAACAACAATGATAATGGTAATAATGATGATAGTATGATGATAGATCATCATCATATCATTACCATCGTCATCATCATCATCATCGTCGTCGTCGTCGTCGTCGTCGTCCGGTGAGTTCAAGTCGACAAACACAAGAGATCAAGGAAACATACAGCTGGAATGAAGGCACATTCTCTGGTGGTACACCAATGTTATGCACAATGATGAATGAATGAGCAATGGCACACCAATGTCATGCACAATGATGAATGAATGAGGCAATGGCACACCAATGTCATGCACAATGATGAATGAATGAGGCAATGGCACACCAATGTTATGCACAATGATGAATGAATGAGGCAATGGCACACCAGTGTTATGCACAATGATGAATGAATGAGGCAATGGCACACCAGTGTTATGCAAAAATGATGAATGAATGAGGCAATGGCACACCAATGTTACGCACAATGATGAATGAATGAGGCAATGGCACACCAATGTTATGCACAATGATGATGAATGATGAGGCAATGGCACACCATGTTATGCACAATGATGGATGAATGAGGCAATGGTACACCAATGTTATGCGCAATGATGAATAAATGAGGCAATGGCACACCAATGTCATACACTATGATGGATGAAAAAGGCACTGCTACACCAATGTCATACACTATGATGGATGAAAAAAGACAACGCTACACCAATGTTATACACTATGATGAATGAATAAGGCAATGGTACACCAAATGTTATACACAATGATGGATGAATAAGGCAATGGTATACCAAAGTTATACACAATGATGGATGAATAAGGCAATGGTACACCAAAGTTATACACAATGATGGATGAATAAGGCAATGGTACACCAAAGTTATACACAATGATGGATGAATAAGGCAAATGGTACACCAATGTTATATGCACAATGATGAATAAATAAGGCAATGGTACATCAAAGTTATACACAATGATGGATGAATAAGGCAATGGTACACCAAAGTTATACACAATGATGGATGAATGAGGCAAATGGTCGAAGCAACACAGCAGCCAGAAGAAATGCAAGAGGAGAGAACCCTTTCATCTTCAGTTACAAAGAATGGAAAGACAATAATTCAAAAAAAAAAAAAAAATAAAATAAAAAAACACTATTCCCCGGGTTGAAATGGGCAAACAAATCACGAGACAAAACACGACGCGTTTCGTCTTCTTAGGTTTTCTTCAGGCAGGACAGATATTGTTGATCGACGATCGTGTTCTTTATCTTGCCTCCAGAAGACCAAAGAGGTCGAAACGCGTCGTGTTCAGTCTTGTTTTTTTTTTTTTTTTTTTTTTTTTTTCGTTTTTCGTTTAGCGGGATATTGTTTTTCTTTTAAGTCTGTTCTCTCTCTCTCTCTCTCTCTCTCTCTCTCTCTCTCTCTCTCTCTCTCTCTCTCTCTCTCTCTCTCTCTCTCTCTCTCACACACACACACACACACACACACACACACACACACACACACACACACACACACACACACACACACACACACACACACACACACACACACACACACACGCACGCACGCACGCACACACACACACACATACCCGCACACATACACACACACACACACACACACACACACACACACACACACACACACACACACAGGTAAAAAAAGAAAAAGCCATCATCTTTTATCTATGGATTGTTCTTTATAAGAAACCAACATGTTCAGCAGTGAGTGACGACATTTCCTGAGGCACCACAGTGGAGCAACCTGGAAATCTAGCATCCCCTTGTAGAGAAGAACAAGACACAGCCCAAGGTGCGGGTGGGACCAGAGAGTCCTGTCCTCAGCTGCCGAACAAATCAGCTGGGAGCAATCCTGCACCACTCTTGGAGGCCTGTGCTGTGTTAACAGAGGGTGCAGGCACGCACAGGGCATTCCATTCAGACGTTCCAAGGGACAGCATTGCTCCCTGATTGATGCCATTGTGTAATGGCCATGATTTGTGACGCCACAGAACCTCCACAGGAGCGTGTGCCAGCCCATCTTTCATGACTGCAGAGTCCACGGGCGAAAAAAAAAAAACATCACAAGCAGCAAGCCGGTCATTCCTTGTTGTTTAGTTTGGCTGATATAGACAGTCTGCAAAAGAGTGCTAGTTCACCCTCAGTCACGTTGTATCTTCCTGGATTCCGCTGTATTACACTTAGTCAAATACCGCTAGCTGACATCATACAGTTGTGCCTGGCATATCAAAGTCACTATGTTGTCATCGTCGCCAAACCATTTTTTCCTTCTTCTTCTTCTTCTTCTGCGTACGCGGGCTGATACTCCTGCGGACACTCCCTATATGGACAGTCAAGTATTAATCCCATCTACCCAACAAAGGGAGTAGAGCTTTGTGTGTATGACCGTTTTTTTAATCCCACCATTAAGGCAGCCATACTCCATCTTCGGGGAAGGTGCATGCTATATGTGTAACGTGTCATCAATACCAATGGCCAAACTGGCCTTCTCTTCCGAAAGTTGGTGATGAGATTTTACGTGTATGCAAGATGTTCTGCATGCGTTCTCACACTCACACGGAACCTCGGTTTAGAGTCTCATTCAAAGGACTGCATGGGAAATGGAGTCAGAACTAATATTAAGTCTGAGGGGAAAATCCCCTGTACCGAAACGGCCCGGCAGAGATTCGAACCCGCAACCCTTGGATTACGAGTCCCGCACTCTACCAACTGGGCTATTCCGGCCATACCATTTTGTTCCAGACCTTACCTGTCCTGCAACATTACGTTGTGATCTCCGTTAGTGACACTGGACACTTGTGACCTGTCCTGTGGTTGCCTCTGTAATACGTTTCACCCCCACCTTCTCCACCTGTGTTGTTGCCACCTTGTGTGTTTCATGCTTGGCTGATAACAGCAAAACGATCATACTTCATGGTTTCACCATCCAAGGCCGTACCTTCTGGTTAGGTGGACATCACCAAAGATAGACAGTCAAAGAAAAGTCCCCCTCACACACACACACACACACACATACAGCACAACACACACACACACACACACACACACACGCGCGCGCGCGCGCGCGCGCGCGCACTGTGATACGTCCAATCCAACACGTTCTTCTTTTACTTATGTTTTCAATGGAATGTGTGTTGCTGTTTCCTAGGTGTAACGTTGTATGGGTTTGGGTACATTATCAGGGTGCAGCAGACAATGGTATGACGTGCCACCAGAACAACTATTCAGAAATACTAAGAAATCACTCAATGCAACAAATTGGGAGATTAAATAAACAAACATATTCTATCATTAGAATGGCTCATCTCTAGGATGCAGTGAAGCATGCTCCTAATAAAGCTGGTTTCAGTTGCAGGACATTTGAAAAGTTACAATATATGTCCATTCCTTGATTCAGGAATCCAACAGCAGCATCATGACATTTTGCGTGAAACCTTGCGTGGAAATGATTGGATACTCTCTCTCTCTCTCTCTCTCTCTCTCTCTCTCTCTCTCTCTGTCTCTGTCTCTGACCCTCTCTGTCTGTCTCTCTCTCTCTCTCTCTCTCTCTCTCTCTCTCTCTCTCTCTCTCTCTCTCTCTCTCTCTCTCTCTCTCTCTCTCTCTCTCTCTCCCTTCATTCCATATCATGTGTAGGTTCCTGTTGTAACAGAAGTAGTCTGCCACTGTCGCTGCCTCGTGAAGCACACCGATATGCCTCGAATGACTGACAGTGAAAGTGTGAACAGCAGTTCAAGGTTCACGGCAACACTCCAGAGGTGCAGTGCTTCAAAACAAAGGCAATAAAAGTCTAAAACGACAAACGTGTATAATTCTTTTTAAAATGGCGCTGTTCTGTGTGAATGGCATACCTCGGGAAAGTGTTACTGGGAAATTTGGTAAAGAAAATAGTATTTGTTCCAATGCTTTTACACTGAAACCAAGCTACGATGGCAGTTTCTACAGCTGACCTTCAAATAAGACAGAACTAATGCTGTGTAAGCAGCCGTAGAGAGCTTTGAATTAGTATCAAATCATGTGTGTGTGTGTGTGTGTGTGTGTGTGTGTGTGTGTGTGTGTGTGTGTTTTCAGCGAGACAGTGTTGAAATGTTGTAGTCTGTGCTTATGTGCTGCTAAAGTTTTGAAACAAAATGACCGATTACGTTCATGGGTATCAAGTCGCCCCTCACCCTCCATTTCTTTTTGTTAAACGGAAGATGACTAACACCTTTAGTAACAGTTAGCGTGACTCAGTGACAATGACATTTTATAGTGAACAAGCAACAGGGATCCTAATGATTATCATGCTTTCGACTTCCCAGTACATAGACTCAAAATCCGTGAATGAAGAGAGAGAGAGAGAGAGAGAGAGAGAGAGAGAGAGAGAGAGAGAGAGAGAGAGAGAGATCAGTAGTAGTAGTTGTAGTAGTTGCTGTTGATGCTGTTGTTGCTGTTGCTGTGTGTTATGTTGTTTGTTAATATTGTTGTTGTTGTTAATGTTGTTTTGTTGTTGTTGTTGTTGTTGTTTGGCCAAAAGAGTTGTCTGCTGGTTGTAAGAGGCTGACTGGAAGGATGGCGAGTGGACATTGTCTTTGTGACGGCATATCTTCCTTTCTCACTGCTTCCACTGTCAGTGATGTCGAATGTGGAACATACATGACGCACGTGTTGGATGATACAACACTGCTAGTGCCTCACAGTGTGTGTGTGTGTGTGTGTGTGTGTGTGTGTGTGTGTGTGTGTGTGTGTGTGTGTGTGTGTGTGTGTGTGTAGTGTAGTGTAGTGTAGTGTAGTGTAGTGTGGTGTCCGTATCAAAGCGTGTTCCCCTGTAGTGTAGTGTAGTGTAGTGTAGTGTGGTGTCCGTATCAAACCGTGTTCCCCTCATTCTATTCCCTCTTGGATTTATCCATAGACAGGATGCTTTAGATATGGTGACATGGTAACACCTTAATTAATTTACAGTTAGGTCACTACACTCCCACAGTAACTACTCATGGTAAGCTATGGTGCATTAACTCGCGTCTGCACAAAATGTAGCGTTATACACAGAGACGGTCCAAGTAACCGTTTTATTTTTTTCGTTTTTTTTTTTTTAAATAAACCTCCACATTTACTTCTTTTTCTTTTCTTTTTTTTTTTTTTTTTCTTTTTGTTTGTTTTTTTTTTTTTTTTTTTTTTTTCCCCCCTTTTTTGTTGTTTGTAAAGACGGCCTTTTGTTTTGTTTTATTCTCTCTCTCTCTCTCTCTCTCTCTCTCTCTCTCTCTCTCTCTCTCTCTCTCTCTCTCTCTCTCTCTCTCTCTCTCTCTCTCTCTCTCTCTCTCTCTCTGTGTGTGTGTGTTACATATCTATTTGTTTGAATTTCTACAATGGACATTTGTGTCCAACGTTTAGTGTTATTTTATGGTCAACAAGAGCCTGGTTTCTGTGTGACTTCATGTATGGTGTACTGACTCATTCATTCATCCGTTTGACTGTTATTCTCCTGTTCCTGTGCTTCGTTTGCTCGCTTTCGTGTGTGTTCTCTGTGGACACTTGCAACGGGAATATGCTTCACATGTTAGAGGTTGATACAAAAACGCCTGGGTATCTGTGTCACCTAGTGTATGGGAGTCACCATTTGTGAAGAAATACTCTTAGGCAAAGTGGAGATACACAGCTCAGTAATCGAATTCAAGTTTTTTGAGAGAGAGAGAGAGAGAGAGAGAGAGAGAGAGAGAGAGAGAGAGAGAGAGAGAGAGAGAGAGAGAGAGAGAGAGAGAGAGAGAAGTTGCTTTTAAACCCACCATTTTTTTTTTTTTAGAACAAAGTCACGCAGTGAATTTGTTTGTTTGTTTGTTTTTTGTACACCCATTTTTTGCTGATGCTTGATGTCAGCACTCACATTATACTCCGGCTACCGTTAGCTTTAAAGATTATACAGCGGAGCCAGTTTATGATCCATGGATCATATTTTTGTGGCATGATATTTAATTGTCTATTTCTTGTTGCGGTGCTGTGGGCGTTTTACTCTCTATATTACTGGCTCTGATTTAAAATACAACAAAACAATAAAGAAGCAGAAACACTTTGCTCTGTGTTTCTCTGACAGTGCAAAGAATAGACAGTACCATCACTGTAGCGTTATCAGATGTCATGCGTGTG